>JAQGCX010001368.1:0-11249 GCA_034700205.1 Plectus parietinus
CCCCCCCCAACCAGTGCCGGATTATAGTAGAAGCACACTAAGCACGTGCTTAGGCCCCTGAGGCCCCCAAGAGGCCCCAAGGGTCGAAAAATAAAATTCTGGTGACTTATTTTTTGGTCACCAGACCACGGCTGCCCGAAAATTTTGGTACCACTTCTAAAAGTACTTAGGTCCCCAACCCCCCCCCCCCTTAATCCGGCCCTGCCCCCAAACCAGTCCAAAGTGGACGGAATTTTGTTAACCACCCCCTCTCCCGCCGAAGGCGAAAAAAACGATATTGTGGCGCGAAAATTCAAATTTGAATTCTGTAATTTGAATTCCGGCCGAAATTTTTGGGGTACGGTATGTTTTTCGATATTTGCCATGTTACCCTCCAACTTTTAGACCCGAAAACACCTACGGTTTCTGCTTACCGGAGAATGCGACAGTGCCGTCACTGGTGACGGCGACGGCGGTGATGGTGGAGTCCTTGTGTCCGTCGAGTGTGTGCAAAGTGTCGCCGGTCTCGACCTCCCAGATCATGACCATCTTATCTGCGGCGCCGCTCACTACGATTCGTTCATCATCGGCGATCGCGCAGCAGTGCACTGCGTCTTCATGTCCCACCAGGACCTGAAATCTCATCAGCGATTTGTCATACTACGAGTGAATATTGCCCGCGGATCACACATTTCTGGTTTCTCCTTCAGAATGACCGGTGGAATAAGTGTACCGGAGCGAATTCTTTCCGTGTTAGTGTTTATTGTAAAAGTTGAATCTGTCATCATGACCGCCGTTAGTGTCATTCACTCGCTGATATTCTGCAGCGTGCTGATACCGCTTCATGTTCAAGTAAGCTACGCAAGTAGATACAGTGGCGGACAAAAAAACGTCCAACTTTTTTTGTTTTGTTAAACCACTTACAGAATCACAGAGAATGACCTATAGCCGTGATTTTGATGTCATTTTGTAGAGCAGTTCACGCTCTTTCAGATGATATCTTCCGTTTTTCAATCCGATCAAGTGTTCTTGACAAAACATGCCCGAAAGTTTAAAAAAAGTTCGAAGTATTTTGTCCGCCATTTAATCATTGCACTCGTTGACGGAATGAATTCTTGCTTGCATGTGTGTTCTTAAGGTGTTCGTTCAGGCTCACTGCGACTGCGGCGATTTGACAAGTTGCATGATTAGAGCGTGGTTGCCTTGCTGGTCTGGCAAGGAGCAGCAAACGATGATTATCGGTCTTCAACTGTTTCCTACAGACATCGATGGCGCAGCCTGTTCGTACGAATGGAAACGGCTGCGCGGCATCGATCCCAATTTGTCCCACTGGAAGTCGATTATGAATTGCCAAACGAACTTAAACGTGTAGGCCTGGAGGATAATAATTTGTTTTTGCTTCTTCTATAATTTCCTGATGCAGATGCCATGCGTCGATATCGGTAGACGGAGGCTCGAAGGTACACCGAGTGCGGGACGCCTGGGGTCTGCGTTGCTCGGTGCAGGCCGAGCGCTGTCAGCACACCTTCGGAAGCAGGTTGACGAGTCACTTATGTCCGCCGCTTCAATTTAATTCCAGCTGCGATAAGTTCGACGCCTACTTGCACTGGACGGAATGCTGGCAAGGCAACAGCAAGATCGATCCGACGGTGTGGACGGCACTGGAGGCGGCGTGGACGTGCGAAGCGAAACAACGACAGACGGCCCCCGAACTGTCCGGTCTGCTGATATCAAGCAAGGAACAAGACGACGGCCTACCTGTGTGAGGAAGCCGGTCTCGATGTCCCAGACTTTCAGCGATTGATCCATGGATCCGGTGACGAGCAAACGGCCGTTGCTCGTCACGCTCATACACGTTATCTCTTCGTTGTGATAGATCTTCGCCCTCGGCGTCACCGTGTCGTCACCCAGTGTCCATATTTTCACTCTGAATTTCACCCTCGTCCAAAAAAAAAAAAAAATTAACAAGAAAAACACAAACTCTTTGGCGTTCGTGGCCAATCTGCCGACCAGATCGCGGTCGTTAGGACAGAGTTTGATCAGACCGCGCAGGCCTTTGACAGTGAATGTCGTCTCGATGTCCGGATCTTCCGCCACTTCCAGCATCCACACGTGCAGACAGTCTTTCACGTCAACCGAGAGCACTCGGCTGTTGTCGGCAACCGTTTGAATGCCGCAGATTTCAGCGTCGTGCCCCTCAAAGACAACAATGCAAATGGCAGCATTGAATAAGACGGCGAACACTACCTCGTACGCTCTTATCATGGCGCCATTGGCCATATCCCAGATGCTGACCACGCCAGTGCTGTTGCCGCTGAGCAGCCTGGACGAGTCCTGCGTCAGATGCAACACGGTCACCGGATCTTTGCGGTTCTGCACCGCTGTCCACACGCACTGACACACTTCCAAGTCCCACAAAGCGACCGCGCCCGCCTTCGTCCCGCACGCCGCGTACTTCTGGTCGCGCGACATAGCCACCGACGTGACGGGCGACTCGATGGACGGCATCTGTCCCATCATGTGCAGATTGTCATAAGTGCGCTGCTCCACGTTCCACACATGAATCCAATCGTGCGAACCCGACATGAGGAAATAATTATCGTTGGTGATCTGTAAGAAATAAAATTAGCTGATCATAGATATTGCATCATTATATCCGGCTAAACGGGGTTCGATTTGCCAAGCACTTTGCTGAATAAAGAAAGAAAAAAGAAAGAATCTGTTGCCTTAAGCGCAGTGACGGCCTTATCGCTGGTGCATTGGAGGACATCGAGAATCTCGCCGTTGTGGACGTCGTAGCAGTAGATCTTGCCGTCGGCGCACCCCGCGAACAGTTGGCAGTCGTCCTGCGCTGCGATCATCGTGTGCACCTTGCCCTCGTGGCCCGACAGCTCGTGCAGCTCCGTCCCCGAACACAGCGAGAATACTCGCAATGTCTCGTCCTCGCACGAGACCACCAGGAACGCGTCGTTGCTCGTGATCGTCATGCACGTCACCGGCGCCATCAGTCCTCCCATCCGCGACACCGGCTGTCCCGTCTCCAAATCCCACACCATCACAACGAAATCGCCCGAGCCTAAGATCAGATTTCGTCGCTCGAATCAGCACGTCGAAAGATATATAGTAGAACCCGGATATAAAAGCATTTATCGTATCAATTTTTGCAGCATGCTACAACATATAGGAACGCTACTCAGAACAGCGTAGCTGTCTTAAACGTTGTTGCATGCTGCAAAAATTGATACCATAAATGCTCTTCGATCCGGATTCGATTGTACAGTCGGAAACTCGGCGACCAGACCGGGCAGAAAACTACGGTATCTAACGCAAAAGATAGGTGCTTGCTAGTCTGATCAGGCAGCAAAAGATAGGTGCTTGCTAGTCTGATCAGGCAGCAAAAAATAGCGTATTGATTTATATGCTGCAATGCTTAGTAAACCACGCCCTGGTCTGGACCAGATATGGGCACGAGGGAATGGGGGGATATTCATCCCCAAGGGTCTAGATCCCCTTGCCTGAAAATGGGTGGGGGATGAAACGTTTTCGCCACGTCGTGGCAAAAAATTTTTTTGGACAAGCACTGGATAGAATGGGGTTATAGAGGCCGCTGGGGGATAATACTTTGGTACTAAATCACCCCCGGGGGATAAAAATTTGGTACTAAATCACCCCTGGGGGATAAAAATTTGGTACTAAATCACCCCCAGGGGATAAAAATTTGGTACTAAATCACCCCCGGGGATATAAATTTGATACTAAATCACCCCTGGGGGATAAAAATTTGGTACTACTAAATCACCCCCGGGGGTGGGTCCGACCTTGCCCATGTCTGGTCTGGACGCCGATTTTTTTATAGTACTGATGACTGTGAGCAGAGAGAGGGTGGGGGATGGTGTCAATTTGCCCACCAACTGGAGAACACAGAGAGAGGAGAGCGCGCGACAAGTGGAATTGATCCGGCTGTGTGATAATTGCGGCCGCGCTTTGATCCGCCGTGCAGGGACAGCGAGCAAGGCGTACTCTAAGCGCCGTCCGGCGCACGTTCGAGTGCTGGGTTTCCATGAGTATGCCACGCATGATTGTCCTTCAGGCTTTCAGTATTCGGCGCTTCATCATTGGGGGCGCGTAAACCCAAGGTGGGTTAAGCGTGCGCAGACGTGGGCGCGGGGGGTATGGTGAGCGCGAGGTATATATTCGCATCTTACGCTCCCTCACAAAATGTCCAAGTGGCTCAATGCCAACACGTACGACTGTAAGTCAGAAGGTCGCCGGTTCGAGTCACCTCGAGGGCACTGATTTTTTCTGAGCGTGCGGTTCGTCATTTCGTTCACGCCAACATTTTCCCTGGCGTCGCCACGCGGGGGCGAGCGTAAACATTGCACTGCGTATTGTTTTGACGCACGGGCGCACTATCTCACAGAAAGTTTATTGCGCATATTGCACGTGCAAGGAGTTTCCCTGTGCGCCCGGGTGTATGGCGTTTCCGACCGTTGGCGTACCGAATCGCACGCTTAGCCCACGAGGGGTTGAGCGAGCAAGTACCTGCGAGTTTCAGGCCCAAATTGTCTGCCGCACAAAATTGTTCTCAACCGTGCGATAGGAGATCGTTTGGTACATGCGCCCGACCTGGGCGGAGACGCAGTAGCAGACGCTCGAACCACCCCTCCCCCCTAGACCCAGCTTACATCGGGCAGTCAAATGGGTTTTTGGAGTTTCTCTACTGGGTTACGGCAGCATTTGAATTTTGAATTGGCGCATTATTGATACGGTAGGATTCTGAAGGGTACTGTAGTTTGGATTCAATATATAGGGGTGACCTCGTTAAGGTTTGTAGCATGTGAACAGTTTGGGGTTACCGTATCATTTCAATTGGCGCAATTTTGACGAAAGGAATACCGTAGTTTGAATTCATCATTTGGTGATGACCTTGTTTAGCAGTTTGCGCGCTTCGCGCCTGACATTCTTGCACTGCAGTCCAATGGATAATATTTCGCGTAAAGCGTGTGTGTTCTATACTTGCGCGCTTCGCGCCTGACAATCTTGCACTGCAGTCCAATAGACAATATTTCGCGCAAGGCGTGCGTGTTTTATACTCGCGCACTTCGCGCGCCGAACGATGTTGCGCCTTGGTGGGCGGAAGAATTTGTGCGACAGGCTGGATAGCGCTGCGTACTCTTAGGACCGTGCGGCGCGTTCCTCCCACCGGCGGACGAACACGCATATCGACTTGTCCCCCGTGCGCGTGTGTGCCTCCGACAGCAGCAGTAGACGAGAGGGGCGAACGGGAGGAGACGGCGGAAAAATCGAAGCCGCCTTGTCACAAGCGCCCGGCCGCGCGCCCGGTAACTTGGCGCCCGGTGACCACGTGTTGCGTGCATGTTCGCTTTCCACTCGTCCGTCCCAGTCCCTCCGCTCGCCGTCGCCGCCATCGCCGTCTTCTAGCCACCAATCGATACACAAACTGCCTATCAAGCGCTAATCAAGTAGTCATCAAGTTGCGCCACGTAGTCTTCGTCCGAAGCGCCAGAGTGCGGAGAAAAATGCTAGTTTCGTTTTTTCGCCGACTCATCTAGCTTAGTTCTTTGCTTGCTCGCTCGTCTTCTAATTTGCGCCGGGACTCTTGTTTTTATTGTTTACTCACTTTGCTCGCGACTTTTGGCCGAGCACATATCCAAATACACGTCAAGTGCTTGTTGAGTGCAGTGAGCAAATTCAGAGGTAGATTGCTGGTTAGTTACCTTAGTGGAAAGTTTGTTTGCTTGAAGGCGTCAATACTCTTCCGTGCAAAAAAGGATTAAATAACTGCTTAAAAGATGATTCTTTCTTGTTTTACTGTTTATTGGCTTTGCTCGCGACTTTTGGCGAAGCGCATATCCAAATACATGTCAAGTGCTCGTTGAGTGCAGTGAGGAATTTTAGAGGTAGATTGGTGGTTAGTTACTTTGGTGGAAAGTCTGTTTGTTTGAAGGCGTCATTACTCTGCCCGCGCAAGAAAGGATTACGTTACTCCTTAAAAGATTACACCCAGGCCTTTCAAATGTCAATTGTGACGTGAGTAGGACGTGTAGCCTACTTGTTTTGTTGACAAGCTATTTCCACAATGCGAAGGCGATTTCCTCACTTTCGGTTTGAACTTGTTGATTTGTTTTCTGTTTGAAGAAGGAAAAATGACTTCTTCACCGAATTTAGATGCTCTTGTATCTGATACGGGAAACATGTGGGTTTAATTGCCAATTTTCTTTAGTAAAACAGCAGATGTTTTGATGCAAATTCATTGATTTCTACGTTTTATTGGTCTTTGCTGCTTCGGTTCATACTCATTTTGACTAACTTTACATTGAATAACTACAAAGATACTAAAGAAACTCGTTTTGCTGGTTTTGAATTCAGTTCAACAAAATAATTTCTTATTCTTTGTGTGTGTCTGTCTGTCTGTCGTACTTTAATTTCTCCACTCTGCTAATCTTCCGGCGCTTCGCAATATAGCTGCTCAAATATTGACACGATTACGTAGTAGTTCCGGTTGCGATCGATGTCTCAGTCTGTTGGCTTGAGACACTGCCTAGCTGTTAGACGTAGCTCTATAGTAAAATTAAGCGTTACATCATTGTTTTGTATTGCCCGGTTACGACCGTAGGATAGTAATTTTCATTTAAGGTCATCAGGCTTCATTGTTGGCCTCTTTTGTTCAGTTATTTGCCCTATTCAGTTTGTTAGGTCTTTGGGACCAGAGATCATTAAGCTTTTCTCCATAGCTCAGTGAAGATTTATCCTTTGCTTTAGTATTGCTGTTTCATGATTTGGTTATCAGTATTTTTATTAATGAGATGATAATTTTTGATGGGACCATCGTGGTCTGAACAAAATATGATATTGTAAAGTATTCTCAGAGAAACTTTATTCTTTTTCAATTGAGCTTTGAGTTTATAGAACAGCGAGTTCTCTGTTTAATTATGTTTAGCTTCTTAGTTGTAATTAGTTGGTTGACCACTATCAATATGTGTGAACCAGAAATACAGGGTGGGCCAACGAAAAGTGCAAATTTTTGTTGAACCGCTGCAGTTTTACTAGACATTATCGGATCAAGCTAAAATTTGATAAACACAAACCCAAGAATAAACTTAAAAGTGATAACATTTTCACGTTGATTGGTTGCCTACCACTGGTTATATGCAAAAAACTATTATCAGTGGTGCTAAGTACTAAAATAATCGAGCAAAAATGACGTATATGACAATAGTTTGCAAAACATTAGTTTAATGCAACCAATAAATGTAAAAATTTTTATCAATTTTAAGGTAGTTCTTTGGGCACATGTGTACCAAATTTCAGTTTAATCTGATGAAAATGAGTGAAACAACAGTGATTTAAACATTTGCGCTTTTCGTTGGCCCACCCTGTATTCATTGCTATCTCAGACCTACTGGTGTTTTTTGGGGGGGGGTTAACCTCCCTAACCCGGACCGAAGTGGGCGGAGTTTTGTTAACTCTCCTGCGAAGGCGGGGAAAATTTGCATAAATTACCCAAAAATTTGCAAAAAGTACCAAAAAATTTGCATAAATTAGGGTTACGGTATGCAAATTTTTGGGTATGGTATGTTAATCTCCCTCGATTTTTGGTTTTCGTCATGTTAACCCCGCCCCCCAACTTTTCGACCCGAACACACCTCTGCTCAGACCGACCATATCGCCTCATTACTAAGTGTTCCATGTTGGTAATAGGACTGAGAGAGTAGTATTCTGTTGGTCGCGAATTGGTTGGCGGAACACGCGTGGTCGTTATTGATTGCGTATAGGATGGCGACGCGGCGATCTCGTCCGTTCCGTTCCTTTGCCGACTAATAATATCCCTCTCCACCGCCCAATGCCGTCGTTTTCTTCTTGTCCTGTGTACCTGGCGCCCATTAGCGCGTCCCCGCCCAATTCTCCCCCCATATTAAACCACACCCCCTCCAGGCGTCGCAATTTCGCCCCGCCGACGCCGCTTCTTCTGGTGATCAGTTTGGCGCGCCTCCGCGCTACACAGAGTCTAATTGTCATCCTTGGGCGACCGCCCCTGTTACACGGCTTTCGCGAAAATATCCCCATTAGCTGGCGAAGCAAGATTGTCCTTCAGTTTGCTTCACAAGATGGTTCGGCGCGTGGCGCGCAAGTTTCAATGCGTCCCATACAAATTGATCACTGGTCTTCATACATCGGCGAGCCCTTGTAAACCGTATCAATGACACAGGATGGGCCAAAAAATTGGCCAGAACTCAGGACATCGGACGAACCTTTTTGGTCCAAAATATGCAAATTTCGGAAAAATTACGCTAGTTTTGAGCGGGAATTCAATTTTTGGGATAAAATATGCAATTTTGAAAAAGTACCCAGGACGAGTCTCAACCTTCCCCATGTATGCTGGTCTTCAGTAGGAATTGTTGAAAATACGGTATATTACGGCGGAAAACTAAAATTTGAATTCCCGCCGTAATACACCGTATTTTTTCCAACAATCTTGTACTAAAGACCAGTGGTCAATTTGCGCGGGAATTGAAATTTTAGTTTTTCGCGCCAAAAATACCGTAATTCAAACGATTCCTGAAACGATCTTGTACCGCAGTAGGTTAGGCCGGTGATTTACTCCGTGGAACATCCCGTAGCACATGTACGAAACTTTGTACATGTGCCACGAGATGTTCCACGGAGTATAATCACGGCCTTAAAGAGCAAATCTTTGGCGTAAACTAATGAGGACATTTTTCGATAACCCCGTACAGCTAGCTTTTTGTGTCATTTTTACCAGCTTGTTCCTTATACTGCCACTCGCTCACCCGTTATTTTCTTCACCGAGTTCATCCTCGTATTGGCGCTGCAAAATATTTTTGTTGACAACAAATATGACTGCCACGAGACTTATTGCTTTGGCTATGAGCTTGATTAAGGAACTAGTTAATCGAACTGCGCCATTTACTTGATCGTGAATCTTCCACTTCCTTTTCATAATGAACTGACGTCTATGTTCGGTTGGGCTCTGTTATCTTGCACGAATATTGCCGCAAAAAGTGAAAATGCGAAAGTTTCCAAGTGACCGATTCATGCCGGAATTCTGTTTTGTGATATAATGATTCGACTAAAACAAGAACAGTATTTTGCAATTATTGCAAAATTTATGCCTGACTGTCTTAAAAAGCAGCTAAAAAACATTTACTTGAGTAATTTCCTGTTCTCTTTTTGTATACCATATTTTAAGAAATAGTGACCCACGCAGAAATAGTAACGCATGGGTTGCTATTTTTTGTACTTGGCAAGGTGAAATTACCCCAAGTACGACACAATATGCGTTCATCAGCACATCAATAACATGTGCTTTAGATGTTTAATTACATTGTTCTTTGATTTTCTGTTGACAAACAGCCAGATCATATCTACTTTTTGCTTGAATAAATTCAAAAATGTTCATTTTTCTCGAATTTTTTGTACTAATATTTGATCTCGATGAGGTTGAATTAATAGTAACCCAAGCGGAAATAGTAACCCGCAGGATACTGGAGGGTTGAAATAATAGTAACCCTGGGTTACTATTTCTTAAAATACGGTGTTTTTAGTTTTCATCACTCCCTTTTGCTTCTTCCTTCAGAGTCAATGGAAAGTGCTAGACATATTTCATTCTTTCCCGAGACTGTGACTGTGATTGGCTTAGATTAATCAAATTCTTCGAATAGCAAACGAATTACTTCCCTTTCTGTGTCAGCCAGGTGATTTTATTTCATTCAGGGCTGTGAATTTTCTCATTCTTTCGCGTCAGCTGACGTCAGCTAAGCTGATCCCGACTACAAACATGCAGCAGGAGGTAGCAGAGAGACCGCTTATGTTGTCATTGTCAGCAAACTTCAGCAAACTAGAATATTACAATAGAAGTGTAAATTAGCACTCTGGAAAGTATATTTCAGTATAGCCTTTGTTTGGTTTTCTTCACTTTGACAAAACCTGACATTTTTATGCCTTCACTTTGGCAACCTGCACATTTTTCTGCTTTCACTTTGGCAACCTGTACATCTTTCTGCCTTCACTTTGGCAACCTGCACATCTTTTTGGCTCACTACCGACTTTATTCTAATAGGAGCCCAGTCTAATAGTAGTCTGGGTAGCAATCGATCGAAAATATAGCTGCCCATGGGCTACATTTAGAATACAGATTTTTCGTTGTCTGAGGGTATTTTCATGGTAAAAATTAATGATAAGATGACATTGACTGGCAAATTTTTCATGATTGATTACGCGACTTTTTTTTGCAAAATTGCTATAAATAATATATTTTGTCAGCAAAATTATACTGGAAACGCTATTTTTCACCTGAAACGGCCAACTTTTGGTGATCGAAAAAATAAGAGTTCAGTTTCCAACAGTGCCAATCTCTAATATTAGCCTAGAATAACGGATGATCGAAAAAAGTAGTAATCCAGATCTCCTATTATTATAATAAATACGGTAGTTGGGTTCTTTTCGAGAATTGTATCCGCTCTGCGGTTTGGCGCACAAATATCATCTTGTGAGACAAAAGTTTAATCTTTTTGCGCTTGTTCTTTAATATTTCTTTCGATATGATTCAAAAGTCGCAAGGCAATCTGTGGAGAAAATATCTCGTAAACACATTATCTCTATATTAGTAAAGATTCAATGAACTTTTCTTGTCCTCACTAATTACATTCGAGTCATGTTGGGATGTGAACTATTTGTAATTATTAACAGTGAAAATGAAATGGAACAGTAACAGTTGGTCTTAATTTGCCTTTATTTAGAATACAGGGTGATTATTTTATCTGTTACCGATTAGAAATTGGAGCCATTTTTAGTCGCACTGACAAGGTTTTATTTCCCCAATTGTAAACTATTCAGTGTCGGTGTTCTTCACCACCAGCACTTTTACAAAAATGAGTTTCAGTACGACTTTCTAACTACCGTAATTTTAATTACGCTTCAAACTTATTGTGTAGCCAGCGATTTATGCAAATTTGATTTCATTTATCATTTTCTACACCAAAAATACCAACCGATTTGATTTGTTGAAAAATGATTTACTTGTAGCACAATCAAAATTAACGTAATCAGAAAGTCGTAGGGAATTAACCAAAATTTGATTAAATTTAAGTAAGTGCTAGCGGCAAAGGAGTGGGACAATCTAACCCTAAAATATCAAAGGAATTGGCATCTTTGTCAAAAAATGACAGCAATTTCAAATGGGTAACAGATACCGTATTTTAAAAATTAGTGACCCACGCAGAAATAGT
>JAQGCX010001369.1:0-11245 GCA_034700205.1 Plectus parietinus
TTCGGATAAAAAAATTAATGACTGCTCGATGCTCAATATTTGACATTTTCTGAATCATGGGCAGACATAGTTGTGAAAAGTAACTTTTCCATAATAAAGGAAATGATGCAATCAGGCCAAAAGAGGTAAACCTTAGTAAACATGTAAGCTCTACACGATGGTATAAACAAAATGTTTCACGCGCGCAGTTCTGGTACAGTTGCACGAACTTGCCAGACAACCTGAAATCGGAAAATATCGGGTTGAGCATTTTTGTGAGACCCAGTGTTGGAAATCACCAACCAGTCTTTCTTACTCTCAGTATTCGAAAACGTCAGCGACACAGCAGTGGATTCAACATCAAGTTAATTGAAAAATCCTTCGCCAACGTTTCGAAATCGAACTTGACTGATCGGCTAACGGCCATTTTCTCGTGCTTCAAACGTTTTCACACATTGATTCAGCATAAATGTGGATACAAATGTGAAGAAGATTAATTATCGTTCACTCGCTTCAAGCGAGCGCGGTACGACAGACTGTTGGTACGATCTGCTGACACGATTGACAAATAGATGCAGTCGCTATCGGCGAGTTATATTCATTGAAGGGCAGTTATTCTTGTCAATGGTCACCTTCGCTATTGATAGTTCCGGTGGAGGTCACCAACCTACAATTGATGGCAAAATATTTTCTGTGATGGGCATAAAAAAGACGCAACGATAGGACCGCCCGTATCGAACTAGAACCCAATATCAATATGCTCATAAACGTGACAAAGTTGGCTGTCACAGGCATCGTTAAGTAGAATACAGCAAAATCCCGCTGAACGTCGGTTGTCCATTCACTTTCTAAAACGGTCTATTTTCATCCGTTTTGGACGATTCAAAACATAGCACTTACTGGAGGGTTTTCGTGAGACAGAAATCGTTTGCTGCATTCAGTTTGATGATTCAAGTTTTGGCAAGGAAAAAAGGCCGGCAGGGGGCGTACCCCTCTGAACCTCCCTGGCTACAGGTATGGCTATAATCATCGTTTTTTCGTCCGTACTACAAAACTGGGAGCGCCATGTAACAAACTCACCAAATGCTACGTGCAATACATATTGAAAAAGTTTTCTTGTCATCAACTGAATTTTCTGGTGGTGGAAGACCGTTCGTTGATTGTTTTCGTTTTCCAGGACGTAATAAAATAGTCCAGTTTGCTGCTGCCAGATGCGCGGGCGGTCACGTGACAAGCAAACCCTAACGTAATGCGTCCAGGCCCGTTCGCCAATATCGATCAACGGCTGGCTTTCTCTTTCTATTGCATTTCACCGTAATTCTCGTCTCTGTGCTGCCTTTGTTATTCAGACCAGTCATCCAGTAAATGGAACCAGGCGCGGATCCAGAAACCAACGTTTAGGGTTGGGCGAAAAAATTACGCCCAACAATGTCTAAACGGGACACTTATCTACGGTATTTATTCTAATAGAAGCGCAGTCTCCAATAGAAGCGCGGGGAAGCAAAGGATCAAAAAAATAGAAGCGCAATCTATAAAAATAGAAGGCCAATGCTAGAGTACTTTTACTCCCCAAAATAGAAATATTTTGTTGTTCGTGGAGTGTAAACCACGTGTTTTAATGCTGCTTTCGATCAGTTAATGACACGATATCAGTGAAATGCTACAATTTGTAGTTTTTTTAACGAAAAAACGGAAACTGTCAAGGGTATTTAGTTTAAATTTTGGTGAAAGTAAAAAATAATTAAATGATCGAAAAAATAAAAGCGCAGTCTCCAATAAAAGCGCGGGGTCCAGGGTGATCGAAAAATAGAAGCGCATGCGCTCCTATTAGGTTGGCTAATAAGTAATTGCGTTTTTATCGTCGATTTTTAAATTGGCGTATCTCTGTGGTAAATTGTCGTCCAGTGGCGATTTTTTTTTATTTTGTAGCCCAGAAGATGGGCTTTCATTGTGCTATGCTCGGTGCAGCAATTACTGTATTCGTGATGGGAAAAAATATTTTTTTAAATCCAAATTTTTTTACCTCTACATAAATTCAAATAACTCAGCCTAAATTCAACCGATTGAGCCTAAATTTGGTATAATAGTTTTTGAGATTCATAAGGTTTTTTTTGAAAAAAAAACTGTTGAATTTGGTAATAGAGTTGCTGAGAAATGGCTCTGCAAAGACAAGCCTTGGTTTTCTTCGAGACGCCGGCATGCGCACGGGCCGTACGAGGATATTACCGCATGGGTTCCACGCTGACGGCTCTTATAAGGGAAGAAAAAAGTACAGCATCGCATGTCAAACGATAATTTAAGACACAGACTGAAGAAGAATTACCGCCACACGATTTTTAGATTGATTTTCAAAAAATATTTATGAGAATATTAAAACTTTTTTGCGTGTTTGATATTTGTGACAATCTTAGAGGCGATCGCGATGTCAATTATATTGCACCAAAAAGCCTATCAAGAGAGAAAGGAAACGGCAGCCAAGAGCAGGATGAACAATGAGCGACCGCCGAAACCTTCAAAATTTCTCAATCATCCTGCAAGCGGATCATCTGCGCCAGAAAACAACAAGTTTGCAGTGAACTCCGCGGAACCTAAATGGGTTTCCAGCGCTTCCTATAAATCAGGTATTTATAACACCAACTTGTTCGGCGATTCTACCATCGAAAAACTCTAAAGCAAAACTCTTCTCATTGTTTTATTAATAAAACCTTGATGAGCACAAATCGGGCAGCCATTTATTTCAATTATTTTATTTCAGTCTCACCAAGCAGTGGAAACAGTCCAGTAAAATGGCTGCGTCGCAAATTGTCAGGATTGTCGTCTCCTCAGTCACATTCGAGCCCCAGTGAAACTGGAACGCCTAATCAGAATGAAAATGAAATGGTCGATTCAAAAAACTGCTGAGTTTGTGATACTGTTCATTTGATTCACAAACGTACGATGCACATTGTACTGCAGTCCTGTCTTTTCATGTTTATCCCCTTGAAGAGCCGAGTTGCCTCCCCCCTCCATCAGTTTCCAGCTACATGCCCAGAGGTGGACAAGTCCAGCCGTCTGGGGGAGAAAATGTTTTGCACCCTACGTTCAGATATTTTTCAAAGTTGCAAACCGGTTTTACGCAAACGCGTCTCATATTGCATGCGTACATGTCTGCATCTCTCGCGTACCAGTTACCGTCTGGCATGCATGCGCAATTTTTGACTATATTTACGTTGCCCATATATTGGTCGTAAGCACTCGGTTTCCGTTTGCTAGTTTGTTATCTCTGCCAGAGCTAGCCGTTTGTTTAAAACTGAGTGTGGAACATTACCTAACCTAAACCTTAGCTTGCTAACTGTGTAACATAATAATTTAAACTGTTTGCTTTGATTTTATAAGCGCAGACTAAAAAAACCGAAAATGGCAACAAATGTCACGTCAGAAGTCGAACAACCGAAAATGGCAACAAATATCACGTCGGAAGTCGAACAATACTCCGATTTTTCGATAGAAACCGGCTTTTCCAATTTCCAACTGAAAATTGAAGATAAAAGTTTGTTCATCAATGCGTATTACATAGCCGAATTGAGTCCAGTCTTTGCCGCTATGTTCTTCAACGAAGGTTTCAAGGAGATGAAAGAGCAGGTTGCTCACATCAAAGAAGACAAGTTTGAAGACATCCTCGAAATGTTCCGTTGCCTCCTTCCCTGTTCGTCGATAAAGAAAAGAAGTAAGCCCGTTACACTCTCCAATTTCCCTGTGCTAGTGAAATTGGCTGACAAGTACGAAATTGAAATTCTGAAAGCTTATTGTGAAAATTTCATCCTCGAAGACTTCAAATGCGATACTTCCGAAAATGGTAAACTGATTGATATACTTCAATCGGCCGCCAATTTCGGTCTGAGCAAACAGTCTTTAGCAATACTGATTGAACGGGCGGTTGAAATTGATATTCAGACGCTCAAAGCTTCTAAACTGATCGACACCATTCCTGCAAAAATTATTGGCGCTTTGTTCATCACCAAATACGAGCACGATATATCGAAACTACAATGCAATCACAAGCACAATTGGATCAACTCTACTCAGCCCACTTACTCCAGTTACTGCTCTGTTGCCAACTGCTATTATGCAGCCCACTCAGGCCGTGGTGCCACATACTGCTTTATGTGCACGAAATGTTCACGATATTTCTGCGCTGATCATGGTGCAAATCCACCTGCAGATTGCACTGCTTCCGCTATATGCGACAAGAATAAGCCTAAGGTTGATATAACTATGCTCGAATGATTTCATAATTGTATTATAAAAAGTACGGTCGATTGCCGAAAGTGAATGAACGCATGTTTCTTTCTGTCACATATATTAAATAGTTTTCTGAAACTAAAAGTTTAACTTTTCAATACAGATCTGATTGAAGCGACGGTGCACTTGGAGGGGCGGGTGGAATAGGCCTGGACATGGAAAATACATGGGGGTACAGGCAGGGCCGGATTATAAATGGGGCACATGGGCCACGTGGCTCAGGCCCCCCGGTTTACAGTCACTTAAGGGGGGCCCCCCGACGTCACTCATCAACCAAAATTGCAAAATTATGTTGAAAAATTTGCCTTCAACTGTATAAAGGTTCTAAAATTTTCCGCTGTCGTTCAAAAAAAACCAGAATTTTGCCTTCGGCAGCAAAAATATGCAAAAATTTTTGCTTGCGGCGCTGAAAATTCAAAAAATTTGGCTCTTGCGGTACGTTAGGGGGCCCCCCATTATATTTGTGGCCCAGGGCCCCCCGTACTCTAAATCCGGACCTGGGTACAGGTAATCAGCTGAGGTAATCAGCTAAATAGTAGAACAGATAATCAGCTGAGGAGAAATTATTCATCATACAGAGTTTCTGAAAAGTCTGGTTACACAGTTTGGCGAGCTATAACTTTAACAGAAGACCACCATTTTTAATGCGGTTTTTGCATCAGATAGATCTCATTAAAACTTAGATTTTCGCTTTTGAATTGTCAAAATTCGTTCAGATTTATTCATTTTATGACTGTTTGAACAAAACAAGCGCTTTGCGTCCAGCGCGATTATGGTATCTTCCGTATTTTACTCAATAAGATTTGTTTTACACTTTTACGCATTGCCTGTGCAAATTCAGTTCGAAACATTTTGGAATCTTCCGTTCGTAGCGCGATAAACAGTCAATGACTTTTAAGCTTGAAATATTTGAAAATGGTGATGATTTTGCCAACATGAAATTATTGCAGTGCTTAATTTGAACAATTTACCAAAGAATGAATCAACATTGACCAAAAGCAGGATGAATGCCGGAAAACTGACCATTGACCGAAGAGTTGCTTTTGTTCGACATTTTCATCAGAAACTGTGAGCGCAACACTACGGTCCATAACATAATCGCGCTGAACGCAAAACGTGTGTTTTTGTTCAAACAGTCATAAAATGAATAAATCTGAACAAATTTTGACAATTCAAAAACGAAAGTCTAAGTTTTAATGAGATCTATCTGATGCAAAAACCGCATTAAAAATAATGGTCTTCTGTAAAACTTATAGCTCGCTAAACTGTGAAACCAGACTTTTGAGACACTCTGTAGATGTAGTTGAACTTCAAATAAGATGAGTGGGGGAAAAATAAGATTACATGGAAAAATCCAGAAAGTAGAGGAAATACACTCAATTTTGTGACAATGACATCAAAAATTGAGTTTGGGCCCTTTCCGATTTAAGGACCCTCCCCTCTGGCACTGTCTGGGGGGCCTTCTTGAGGGAGGGGGGCCCTTGGCTTCAGTCCAAATAGCCCTTACTATAATCCGGCACACAGTGGCAGGAAGAAAAAAGAATAAAGGATCTCATACATATTCGTACTCATTATCTCACAGATGTTTCAGACGCTCCAGTTCATATCACGATTTCTTAATTGATTGCAAAGCCGCTGTTTGCAAAGTTAAACTCAAAGAACAAATTTTCACATGATATCAACGTGTGCCCTTACTTATTATCCCACATACTACTAACGAAGTCCCAGCCCGACCATTATTCAGGCAAAAAGACAACACACAAACGATACCGTATATTGCTTCGATCAACATTGGCAATATGCCAGATTTTTGGTGGAAAGAAAGAACGTTTGCTGAAATTGTGTGTCGTTCTCGTTTGAATCGAAAATTCAAAAATGACGGCAACTCCAGCAGTAGTGGTGTCGTTTTCTCAAGTAGTCGCTGTGGGCTTCGGATGTGGACTTGTTATCCTCTTACTTCTTTTCGCCTCTCAGTACTTCAGACGCAATAGGAAGCCTACGGTTGATAAGGACGCCAAACTCAAGGTAACAATAGTTAATTTTGACGTTTTTTCATTTCAATTCAATTTGCTAATGATTGGGGACCTTTCTGATATCGTTTTACATTATTGTTTCGATATAAAAGAGCCTAAGGCTAAAAAGAGGTTTTGTTTCTTGTGAAACTTTTCTTTGAAAGGCTCATAACTCATGCCCACTGACCCATTATTATTTTCGTTCACTTCACGAGATTTTTTATTTCAGTGACAGACTCATTCTGTATTTGAGATAAAACTTAATTTTGCACAATTTCGGTGAAGAATGCATTCAGCGGTATGGAGCAATGTATTAGGTTAGGCATAAGTTATGTCCTTCTGTGGGCGCGAAGTAAAAATTTTGATCAATCATTGTGCTGAAAAATCGAGCGATACAATAAACGATTTGTGGTGAAGGAGGTATTAAAATAATTGGCAAACAGTCGACAATCAAATACAACACGCAATAATTGCAGCAATTTTACATCACAAAATGACGGTCAAATTTTTAAACATAGGCCACAGAGGGTCAGAACTTATGCCTCAACCTAATAAAACCTAGTTTTGAGTGCTTTTCTTGTTCCTTTAGTTGATTTGGAAGGCTCATCCCCACGGTTCCGTGATTATTTTCTTGCATTCATATGAGAGATTTGTTAATTTGGTGAAATATTAGTTCGCTATTAGTAACCAAATTTTACGCAATCTTGTGAAATTTATTCAGAACGTTGTCAACAAAAAAGGTTTTAACCATGTGTCAGTTTTCACTTATCTGTCACTTGTTCAGTGGCCCAGTCTTTTAATATTTGTGTGTTTTCGGAATTAATAGCGTTTATTAATTTTGTGAAACATTTATGCAAAGTGCAGGATGAACGATTATTATTCTCTTCCATGATGTAACCATATTCGTTCAACCACGGTAGTTCCGAGTTTTTGCGTTATACCCGTAGTTCCATGTCTTCAAATTATCACATGAGATTCATTTTTTGCATTAAACAAACTCTTCTCTGCAACTTATTATTCTCGATTTTCAAATGCACTCATTTATCAATTCAGTGAAATATCTGCATGAGAATTTTGAAGAATATCTCTGTGTTTATTTTCTACAATATTAAGGCCTTTCATTTTTATGTGCAACGATTTTTTGCATCCTTTATATGCAGGTGTTGCAAAAATGTTTCAGTCGCCTTTAATCCCATTCTACAGGGTGTCTCACAACTTCGTGTCAACCCCCTGGTGGTAGTTCTGAGCAACCTAGAAAACTGCGGTTTTTTCATTCGAAAGAGAATTAAAATTTCAGCCCATTTGGTGCAGAAATCGCTGAGAACGACGCAATCAAATAAAATGCACCAGATGCGCGTGTCAAGACACGCGCGTTTCTGGTGATTGCGTCGTTCTCAGCGATTTCTGCACCAAATGGGCTGAAATTTTAGCCACTAATCCAGTTTTTTATTCTTTTCGAATAAAAAACCGCAGCTTTCTAGGTTGCTCATAACCACCGCTAGGAGGTGCCACGGGGTATTGGGACAGTTTTCGCCATTTTAGTAAACTGAGAACACAATTATCCCATACCAAACCAGTTTTTATTTTGTCCATTTTTATCCAGTTTAGCAAAATAACATTGCACATTGCTGCAAAAGCCGTGCTATGAAGTACGGTTCATGAAACGGGCTGTTTGCCGTGAAATAGGCTTTTACGTCAAGACACGCACATTACTGATGGATTGTATTCAATTGCGCCGTTCTCAGCGATTTCTGCACCAAATGGGCTGAAATTTTAGCCAGTATTTCAGTTTTTTATTCTCTTTCGAATGAATTTCGATCACATTCGATCATTTGACACCCTGTATATCGTCAACTGGATTCACTTTCTGCGTTTTCCGGTGAATTGAAACAAAAGCAAAACTTAACCGTTCTTTTATTTGCAGGTATGCATCGTCATTGGTTCTGGCGGGCATACGACAGAAATGGTTCGTCTGGTCGCTAATTTGGGCGAAAATTACGCCGATCGCAGGTATATTATCGCCGAAACTGACCGATACAGCGAGGGAAAAGTGCTCGGAATGGAGGCGAGCAGAAACGACGGAAACTTTCGCATCTCTTTCATTCCACGAAGTCGCGAGGTTCGTTCTGTTTTTCGAAATCATTGACATTCAGTTACTTGAAAACCAATTATTTGCATATTATGTATTTAGTGATGTATCAACATTTTATTTTATTTATGTTTTTGATCACTCTGTGGTAAAAATAACCATTATCAATGATACACCATCGTTTTCAAATAACTATTTTACGGAACATCTGCTTTTGACTAGTTTTTATGTCTCCAAATATCGTTCGAAAATGAGTGACTCTTGATTTTTCAACTGAAATAATCTCAGACTCGTTCCCTCAAGCTCTCCTTTACGGTTGATCCGTCCTGAAACAAACCATTTGTTGCTGATCATTTTGCAGTGCGATATGTTTACTATTTCATTGCTCTATTCTGCTTCCGGCCCGATTCCCCTCTTGTTTGACTTCCACTTTTCAAGTGTCTGCATTGTTTGTGAACTTAGGTTGCTTTATTTTATGCTCTTGCAAGTACATTTTCATGAGTGTAGTTTTTCACTTTTTTATTTTGGTTTTTCTAACGTGCGCTACGTACAAAAATTAACCAGGAAATAATGAAATGCTCTCTTCTCCATGTTGCGAAACATTTATCAGTTCTTTTATCAATGTTTCTCGACTTTTTGATAAGTGAATTGATTTTGGAATTTGTATTGATGAACGTTTGTTAAAGACAGGAGAATTAACTTTTCATAAATATCTGAAATTTAGCAAAACATTACGTTCATTTTCATTCATAATGATTTTATTGCTATAATATTGCGGTACTTTGTTGTGTATCGAGTTACGAAGCGAGCGAATTACTCTTGAAGCAATGAAGTGTGCTTTACTCGATGTTGTGGAACATTTATCAGTTGAATTTATCAATATTTCTCGACGTCTTCATAATCGTATTAACATATCAGATATTAGGAAAATTGAGTACGTTTGCACCTGCGTCCATTTCAAGGACTTAAAACTTTTGGAATGGATTTTGACGTAGTTGTGATCATTAACTGGGGTTCAATTTCAAACGAGTATGCCAAAAAAACGTTGAGAGCACGCGAGAGGAGAACTGTGTAATAACCGGGCTTAGTAGAGCCTCTTAATGAATTTATCAGCACACGATTCGATTCGCGCGTGCATACTGTATACAGTGTTGCAAGCTATTCCAAAAGTTTCAAGTCCGTGAAATGGACGCAGATCCAAATGTACTCAATTTCCCTAATATTCAATCTGATTGTTTCACATAATTATCCCTTCACGTAGTAGTAACTGCTAACTGTATATACCGTATTTTAAGAAATAATGGCACTATGCCACTATTATTTCAACCTTTCTGGACCCTGTGCCATTATTTCTGCCTGTGCCACTAAGATTTCAACCAGCCAAAGAGCCAAGATGATTCGTCAAAAATCAAAGGAATACAACATTTTAAAGAAAAATTGAGCACTGTTTTAACGAGATCTTTCATATTTCGGTCTTATTTGATACACATTTGCATTTAAAACACCAAATATACACTTAATATTAGAGGTCCCATGTCAATTTTAGATTAAAATGTACCCAATTGTACCAGATGTTTACAGAAAATAGATTTCTTAAAATACGGTAGATTGAACAAAAAATTTAAATCTGAAACATTGTCCACTGCAACAATATGTGCAAGAAGTGTCCGAAAATAAACCTCAAACAAAAAAGGGAAAATGTAATAAGAGAATATACGACAACAGTTGAACAATGTTCGTTAACTTGATCAAGACCTCATCGATTCAAAAAGAAACTTGATGATTTGAAATCCAACAGGAATGCGACAGATCAATCAAAATCAGAATCACACGATACATACAAAAAATAAGTAAATCAGCGTTGATTTTTGTGAATTGACAAATTAAGCGTTCGTTTCAATGCAAGCCTTAATGATAGACAAATTTTCACAATGCTGTACTTTTTAAAACTTGTCGTTTCTTCTGATTTTAGTGAACTGTTTCTAAAAACCAATTTAAGGAAGAAGCCGAAATATCATATAGCATAAATGAAACATTTTGGCGTCATAATCCCATAGTTTCCTTATTGCTACAATATAGATTGTTTTCCTATTCATTTTCTGTGACACAGTACGCAAAGATTAGAAAACAACTTGCCGTACAAACTCATAAGAAATTAATGAAACATTATAAATAAAAGAGATCATTTCTTCCTTGACTCAGTTAAGAAAGGGCAAACTGACTTTTCAACGTAGTCCTGAATCATGGAGCCGGGGTCCTTTCTGCTAGTCTTGTCCAATCGCAGTCGAGGCGGACTTGTCACAGGTCCCAAAGAGAAACTGTCCGAGGATACCATATTCGTACTGTCGTCCATTTTGCTCGCACGAGGTTTAGGCTCTGGTTTTGACTGACTGCTGGCCGTCGGCTTCGTCTGGTCAGTTGGCGCCTCTTTCCTGCTGTCGTAAGTGCTCGGACCGCTGCTGAAATTGAACATCTACTGCATATATTTTTCACCGTGAAACAACAAACTAGTGTATAACACAGCACAGTCGTACTGAAGGGATTGAATAATGTGATTGCAATTTCATCAATATGAAGACCCTGCAAAATCGAATCCGTCTAATTTGGATTCTTTTATGCCAAGATGGTGAAACATAAAGTGCTCATACAAACTTAATCAGCAAAGTAAGCAGCGTATCAAGTTTGTATGAGCCATCTTGGCTTTAAAAAAATCCCAGTTTGACGGATTCGATTTTGCGGTGTCTTCCTGTTCATGAAATTGTGTAACAGACGTCGCCAATGAAGAAGAACCAAGACGGTGATCTCTGATTTGCACTAACAGCTACAGCATAGTGCGTATAGTGCATGACCGCCGGAGTCGATAACGCCGCCCCTAACCAATCGA
>JAQGCX010001370.1:0-11237 GCA_034700205.1 Plectus parietinus
AGCTTGTTCTGATGAATACTGGCGGTGCCGCAGCGATTCAGACAATTTAACGTTTTCGTTGGGCCATCGTAATTTCTCGGCTTTTACAGTATTCCAGGTTTCTCAGCATTCTTTTGTCGGTAATGCGTGAACCTTTGTGAAACAAAACTTACTAACAAACTCTTTTGTGTTTAAATTTTATCAAATTTGGTTAAATGGTAAGAAAGTTATGAGCATGCAAAACTCCGGATAGATAAATGCGCCACCCTGTAGATCTCATGAATTGATAATTGCACACGATTCCAAAAAAACCATAAAAGTGGTAGCGCTGACACGCACATGCATGCCCGGGTGCCAGGTGAAATCGAGCACATATAAATACGAGTGTCTTTCACCAGACAGCCAGTTGCAACTGAAGCGCTTCACCAAGCTGTCCTCTCCTAGGAAAACTGTACCATTGAAGTAAATGCAACCGACGGTTTGGGTCTACTTTGTTTTTGGCCTCGTCTGCTGGCTGCTAGTTGGCAGGGTGGCGGCATCACCGAAGCCGACTCGTGTCGACATTTCCAAGCTTGATGTGAGTGAAAAATTGTGCTTTTTAGCGAACACAGATTTCCAGTGGAGATACAGAGTAGTGAAGCATACTGTAAATGAACGGCTGTATTTTTGAAGAAATTCATGTGCGTAGTTCATCCGATGGCATTGCGCTAACTTTGTCACATTTACTGTTTCACTATTAATTTCAGATCCCTAAAATGCAACGGGATGCTTTCATGGAGACTTTCACCAAGTACATGTGCACGATGAATCCAACACAGTGCGAAAAGTACAAAGTCGTTGTTCCTCGTGGTCATCTCTACAATATGAATGTCCTTCTCGGCTCAAAAGTGACAGCTCGGTGACATCGCCAAGCTTCGGCGGACCAACGGATGACCGAAGCGAAAATTCATGAATCTCGATGACAATTATTGTCTCACGTCTCTTCCAGCAGAGATATGATTTTTCCTAGGCCTGCCCCATCTCCTACTGATGAATCAGAGTAGGTTTTAGTACCTTTGTGATTTGACATTCCGCATACCTCTCTCGCCTTACGTACCTGCTCGCGTATTTTGATTCATTGCTCGTTCATTTTCTGTTCACAGCTAACAATCAACTACAACATGTTCGTATGTCATAATATGTCATAATATGTACAATTCGCTTAACTCGAATAAATAGGAATCAATTGCAATACTTGCTGATAGATGCCGCAATAGGGAGCCTTCAATCGATATGGTGCAAAATCGACTTTCACTTCCATTCTACGGTCACACATCGTCTTCATACCAATCAGCAACTGCGTCTTTTTTTTATCCTACAAATCGGCAAAATTTGTGAAGTTGTGATAAATCACATTCATACTAGGGTATTCATTCATCATATTACGTTGAAAGAAAGAAAGGAACAACAATATATTGATTAGATGAGCGCAAAGTGAACACTAATGCTTAAATAATCGGCACAAATTATGGCGAAATCACAAAATACAAAGCAGCAAAATCTGATCACAGTATATCCACGTTCCGGTCAATGGCAAGAGAACGGTTTTTTGTCGTTTGTTCGCGGAGAAAGAAAGATATAGGCGACGATGTAACTCTCTCGACAATTGAAAACGGGATGCGGATCGTAGAAAGTGTGATTGTTGAATTGTATTTCAAAGGTGAGAGAAAACCGTCATCCACAAATCATCTTGGTGACGTATGGAATTGAAAAATGATAAAGTAGAGAGCGTTTAATGAAGTAAAGTCAGAAACTTATCGTGCAGCTTCTATTGCCGCCTGATCAAAGCGGAGTAGAATCATGCACACACCAATTGATGAACATGCACAAAGCAACGAGGTCGTGCGGAATCAAATCATCGATGTTGTCCGATCAAAGCACGTTGTCCACGTCGTGCAGGCCACTCGGCACAACTGTGTTAGAAAGCACGAGAAACGTTCGTCCGTGTCGACAACCACGCAGTGACACGACGTCGCTGCCTTCAGCTCTTGAATTCTTAATTCACTACTTTTCTCGTCACAGCGCATAAAATTACACTGGTCGTGACTCGCTGAAATGTCTAGAAATGTGGCATGACGTAAAATATTTTTTATTAGGCATATATTAGAACATTAGAATTTTATAAGCACCCCCTAATTACTGGGGATATCATGTTAATTAACCCCTAATCAGCATGCTGAACGCGAGGGTTTGGGGGGCTTCTATTAGAATAAATACGGTAATATGCAGAGATTTATGCGGTCGACCGTTGCAATTTACCGGTATCAGAGACGAAAATAGCACGGCTCTTTCGATGAATACCGCTTTCTCAAGCTGGCGGCTTGAGATGAAAATTTTCATCACCTTGTACCGTTGCGAAGTGTCTCTTATCTCTTGAGATTACAGAACAACACACGACCTTAGACACGTTTCATTCTAATAACGCACAAGTACGTATCTTCGATCGAATACAACGGACGGGTGAACGATATACGGTAGCCTAAATTGGCTAGATGTCCACGCGGCATACTTCAACGCCCACTAGAACGACACAACAAGAGAGTGCGGATTACATTACGACTGCGGGAATGACACAGAGCACCGCGAAACTGATATTTAAGGAAAATATTGCCTCGGTAAAACGCGTTCTTCATTGACTGATCGCCAGCTTTAGTCTATCCCATAAGATAAAGATTAAATGCCTCGTTCTGGAACAGAATACTGTACGGAGCTTCCCTCGATCAAATTTATTGTCTACCATTATGATACGAGAATGTTTTGTTTGTAAGATTGCTCAAGAGACAGAAGAGCTACGATTAAAGAACTCCGTTGCACTGGTGTGGTGCTAGACGGCCGCGTGGGTCATATTGTACAGCTTTAAGAACATGATAATAGCCCGAAAAACGCGTCTTACATTCTAATTCCCCAAAGCCGATAAGCCGTGAACGCACAGAATCTTCCACAACATGCATATCATGCTGAGACCGCAAATGATGGACGCTCAACTGAATCCGTACCGTACTTATTGCATTTTGTTCGCTAATGTTCATTCGGAGCAAAAATCAAATACTTGCACATTAGAGAAGAGAAACAGACTGTTATTAACATATTACTAACCGCATTGTCTGAAAAGAAGCATTCTCCCAAATACAGCCCTAGCATGCAAGAAAATGCAAGGAATTTTCAATGCTGTTGGGCTTTGGGGCGCTACATCATAGCCTTTGACTTCTATTCAGAGCAGTACGGTAGTGAACAACATAAGTAGTACTGTATCAGTAAAAATAATTATCATCGTATCAAAAATGGAAATAAAAACAAGTGTATCATCGTGCAGAACAAGTACAAAACAATTATCGTGTACTTTATTATTCAACATACTGTTCTGAACGAATACGTAATTGTGCAGTGTTCTGACGCCGAACAAAAAATTCATGCGACGCAGAAGTGTAAAAACATAAAACAATAATGAATTAAAGGGGTCGGCCACCATGTTAGGTGACAATAATATTATCAATGCATTGCAAGGGACATACTAGACGCGCAGTATACCCCACCGTGATAAATTGCAATCAGCACACAAATGACACAGAACAGACTACACGTTAATTGGGGGAATGTGGCATCATATTAGTGACAATGAAAACAGTAAACTCAAAAGTGTCGATCAATAAGAAAGTCACAGATTGCAATCATAACGTGAAATTACTACGTACACGGCGGCGAACTGGACTTGATTTGCTAATTCAGCGCAACAAGCCAAGCAACAATCGCAAATTGATACTGCTCACAATAAATCGTTCCACATGCTCGCGACGACCATCAAAGAGGAAGAAATTTGCGCGCATCACCCTAACATCGACAAGGACACTCACAAGTTCACAACAGCGATCCATTACAGTTTTCTTCACCAGACGCCGTTCACAAGTGCTGGAGGGAGGTTGATTGACCGAAAATGACAATGCCGATTCGAAATGAGAGTAAAAACAGTGTACACGCGCTCGACCGAGTCGTTTATGCTTGTTTAATCTTGAAGAAGAATGACAATCAATACACAATGGCGGCTGAGATTGTGTTCAGAACTGCTCGGCCAGAATGTCGCATAAATTCTTGGCGACCGTGTCGCGACTGCTTCGAATTGTCAAGCGGTACATCTGAAACGATTTACCGTATTTATTCTATAGACGGGGTCGGTGCACCGGTACCGGTACCGAAATAATCGGTGCACCGATACCGGTACCGAAATAATCGGTGCACCGATACCGGTACCGGTACCGAAATAATCGGTGCACCGATACCGGTACCAATCGATTTTCATGAACCGATTGTTGGACCGGTACCAATTGCGTGGACCGACCTAAAATCGGTACCAGTCCAGAATCCGCAAATGGGCGCAAAATTTCAAAATATGAGCTCGAAAATTCAAATTTTATATTTTATATTTAAATAATTATTCAAAAATTTCAGAATGTTAAGTAAAAAATTTGTTTTTTCCCTTCAAATGAGTTTGACCTTTCTTAATTTTTCACCTAAAAATTCAGGATTTTTCAATTTCCAGCAGAAAAATTTCGAAATTTTGAGCTGGAACTTCGGACCGGTACCGGGACCGATTAATTTAAAAACTGGTTGGACCGATACCGGTACCGATTCGAAAATTTCTGGACCGACGCATCTATACATTACAGTCAATCTCTTTTCTAGTGGCCATGTTTAGAGGGTGGCGCAAGGAAGTGGCGACTCGGAAAACCCAAAAAATGTTGAAGACGCTTCCAGACTCAGTAACTCTATGGCCAAATTCAATAAATGTTTTTTCAAACAAAACTCCCTGACTCTTACAACTAATAAACCAAATTTCAGCTCAATCGATTGAATTTTCGCAGAGTTGTTCAAAAACAAAATGTGGGAGTTACTTTTCAAACACCCTGTAGTTGCATGCGTGCGCAGCAAACATCATATGTGTAGTTTAGGGGGAGGTTAGGTTACAGTGTTGAACATCTTTAAACCGCACTGCAAACCGCACCGCAAACCGCACCGCAAACCACACCGCTTGGGCCGTATTTAGGCAATTTTTCTGGCACTGCCAAACGAGGATGGCACCATATGCCACCAAACTTGACACACATAATCTCCAAAAAATTGCCGTCATTTTGGTATATGACATGCCCTGAGGCAATTTGTGGTTGCCGTAAAAAGTCGCCTTTTTAAAAAAAAATCATCCTGTATATAATAAAACCGATGTATTTCCTTTCAAGGTCAACAGATTTGACTTCTCTGGTAGTAAGGTATCCGTTAATATACACAGTAATACTATAATTGGTCAACTGATTCGGTATGCTCGAATATGCAATAACACAAACGATTTTGTAAGCAGCGTACATAAACTGTTTGCCTAGTATATGTTTCGCGGGATTTTTTGACATTCCAGGTGTAAGGCATATTTTTTCTCAAAGATTACGGCAATTGGTTGAGATTTAGTAGAGCACCGAAGAATGGGAAAGCGGAAATCTGTCTTTAGAAGACAGTTTTTTTAATCAACAAGCTATCTGTTCTTTCAAACACAATTATTTCAGTCATATCACAATCAAATTATGTTAAATTTTGAGGCAAATATGCCTAATAGCTTGAAAACAAATATGCTAAGTTTCAACTGAATCCGTTGGAATTTTGTTGTGTGAAGCGAAAATGAACTCCTTGCGTAGTGTGCCTTGACCATCATAAATTTTTGTTTTCCGTTCGAGACCCCATACGTAAAAATTAAATGGTGTATGAATAATTACTGAATAATTACTGCAGCATAATTGGTCATGAGTGCCAGATGTATGCAAAATTTTAGCCAATTTGGTGGAATCCCTGACATAATATTGGCATTTAAAACTGATCACACTTAATTGGATCATCCTGTACAATCAGGCATGAACATAAGGTGGAGGCTTGTGGCTTATTCCACGAAGGTTTTACTGTGGGTCACTTCCAAACGGTTGCTTGAGCACATTTCACTTCCATAATTACTGTAACACTTATGTGCAACGTAATTTTCTAAGATGCGCTTGACATTAGGCAACGCCTGGACCGGTTCCGATTAAAGGTCGGTCCAAGCAATCGGTACCGGTCCAACAATCGGTCCACGAAAATCGGTCGGTACCGGTACCGGTATCGGTGCACCGATTATTTCGGTACCGGTACCCATACCTGTAACGCTGGTCCGAGGTCTGTTACATGCTGACCGGCGACCGGGGGGGTCGCCAAAAGTACGGTACTTCGTGTCGGGGGGACCCTTACCTTTTTTCGGCCGTCTTCGGCGGCGAGGCCGGGATGCATGTAGCTAGCTACATACCGGGTCCGGCCAGGGGGGGGCTGTATGTAGCTAGCCCCCCTGCTTACAGGTATGCCGGTACCGGTGCACCGATCCCATCTATAGTATTTTGTCATAAATAACATTCGCTTCGAGACAAAAATGTTTGCAAATGATTTCATTATTTCAATCAGCGACATCATGCAAACATTTAAATATGAACAGGATTGGACTTGGAGAACGACATATCTTTCATTGTGTTCAAGAACTAAAAAAATCACATCATGGTTCAGCTCTGCATACAATTTGTCCGATTCCGCCCAAATTCTCTCCAATTATTCCTGTAGTAGGTATGTAGAAGGGAAATGAGCCAGAATACGCATTAACCAGAAAGTTGCCATCTGGCATACATTCCATGGTGAATTGTTCATTGAAGGTTGCAAGAATAACGCCATTAGGGTAGTTGCCGACATCTTGCGTAATTGCGGCAGGGTTGGCTGGGATCGGCGGGTTGATGCTGGCCAGGTTGAAGTTGATGTTCACTCTTGTACCAATAAAGGCAAACATTGTGTTTACACAATTGACCGTCACAACGCTGCCGACGGGCGTCAGTCCCGCTGGAGTGTAGGAGAGGATCGCATCTCCGTTTCCCGGAGACACGATCACCGGGGCAGACAGCAGCGGGGCGGCGTTGCAGGTCGTCACTGTTGTTGTCGTTGTCGTTGTCGTTGTTGTTGATGTTGTTGTGCTCTAGAACGCAGTAATTGTATTACCGAAATTTTCCACCGTGGCACTGCGGTTCATCTCATGACCTTTGTAATTCGGAATGGATTGCAACTTTGTCATGATCATCTATTGCGCTTTTGCGCTAAGGCGCGATTATACGACAAGTCTTCGAGGAACAAAGTCTTCGAGGGACAAGTCTTCGAGGTCAAAGTCTTCGAGGGACAAGTCTTCGAGGAACAAAGTCTTCGAGGGACAAGTCTTCGAGAGACAAAGTCTTCGAGGAACAAAGTCTTCGAGGAACAAAGTCTTCGAGCATTCAAAATTATGTTGCATCCAAAAATGTATATAGAAATCAATCAGTCAACTGAACAATCAACCTGTCAATCATTTGAAATTGAACAATCAACCAGTCAATCAAACTGAACAATCAACCAGTCAACCCACATCAAATTTGATATGATGTGGGTTGATATAGACGAGCTACTGCCATTGCGATTGCGTCTTATCTGAGAGAGTGCGCGTGATATGAGCGAGTGAGCGAGTGCAATGGCAGACGGTGTAGTTGTTGTAGAAAACTACACAATTCCTGGAAAGTAAGCGGTTATTCATCGCGACTTTGCTTACGTGTTCGACACTCACTTAGCACTCAGCAAGAAGAGATGGAAGTGTATTAATTATTCTACTTGCAAAGCGTATCTTTGGGTGCTCGGAGACTCGGTTGTGAAAGTCGGTGGTATGCATATGCACGAAGTCGAACCCGAGCGCATTGAAGCGAGACTGCGGGTGAAGGAGTTCAAAACTGACGTGGTTTCTCAGCGTCACGCAAATCTTGACGGATTGACTGCGACAGCCAGAGAATGCGAGGTTGCTGTTCAGAATGCGATGCCATCGACTTCAGCTCTCAAGCGAACAGGACAACGCCAGCGCGTCAAGGTATGTTTGTTCATTTATTGGGGTGGGGTGGGGGAGGGAATGTTGCATGCGCGTCTATTAGAATAAATACGTTACATGTATATTTTCAGGAAGTCGGTAAGAGACTGCCTGTACACACTTTGAGTGACATCTGTTTCAATTTGGAAGATAGAAATATCAAGGTACATGGGCCGGCTGGTGACCTTAGCGTCAATTTCATTTTACATGACGATGGACCAGACCATCTCGAGCGCATAATTATGCTCGGCACAACAGCGTCCATCGGTTTGCTGACGACAACGCAAAGAATTCATGCTGACGGGACGTTCAAAGTGACACCAGCTCCATTCAAACAGCTTTAAATTCTACATGCTGAGGACGGTGACTCAAAACTAAACAAATGCAAACGATCCGAACAATCCAATGGTTCCTCTGAACCCTGTGATGAAACAGCATTATGTTATGCTGAGAGCATTAGCGTTCCTGCCGCCTGGTGAAATTGCGGCCGGTTTCGACGCATGCGTCTGGATCATCACACAACAGCTGAACCTTCCCGTTTTCACTGAATTGATAGAATACATGCGGAAAACATGGATCCGTCCTCCGCGCGGAGTCATCGGTCTTGGCTCTTTTCCTCCACTTCAATGGAGCGTCCATACTGCCACTTTGCTTGACGAGCCGCGTACGAACAACCGCGTTGAGGGCTGGCACCTCAAGCTCAACAAGTTTCTTGGCGTCGCCCATCCAGAAATTTACAAGTTCAACTTCGATCTCAAGAAATTTTTCCGAGCTGAGGAGGACCGCCGACGACAGTCTCGCGCGATGCGTCTCACTGTTCAGGCGAGTGCGATCGCACAAGGAGTCGCAGTTCCCCCAACGGCGCTCAACTACTTCAGTCGACGATCAAGCGAATTGAAAGTGCTCTGCTTGGACTACCAGAACGGTAATTATGCGACGGCGCCCATTCGCACCGGTCTCATCCGATTCTTGTCTGAAATAGCTGCCGTGTTGATGCGCCGACCGCCTGGTGGTGGTGTCTAACTTTTCGCAAAGATTGATTTAATTATGTCTGTTTGCATATGCAATTCGTTCATTTATGTGACCATTAAATACTTGACTTAATTATAATGTATGTTTGCGTTTGCAATTCGTTCTCTTATGTGACCAGTAAATAATTGACTTTCAAAAAAAATCACGCAGACACTGTTAACACATATTGGTGCCAGGAAGGGGGGAGACTTGCACAATAAATGGGCCTCGAAGACTTGTCTTAGGACGCCACCCATAATGATTTATTGTTTTGGGAGACACAATGGTTAAACGGCACCAGAACCAGACTGGTGCTTCGTGAGTGGCAAGGTAACTGGGGGGGGGGGGGAGGGTACATATCCCAACCAAACCCAGAACTGCAAAATCTCAACCCATGCTCAAGGCTGGTATAGGATGATGACAACACCGCGCTTCTCGAGAACTGACTCTTCCTTATTGCGTTGCCATATTTTCAAGAAATTTTGTCAACGAGAATGCTGTTTTGGCAAAGTCGGCACATGCTATTTCAACTCACTAATCTCTTATTTGCACACCTGGCCAACACCAATTGAGTCCCATGGGGGGATTCAACTCGGCAGGGTACTGTACTGTACTGGACTGTGCGTTATGCGGGCCGACGTGTGCTTTCGTTGATGTAATAACATACGCTGAAAAAGTGCTCGACCATTCGCAAAAAAGAAAAGAAAATGCCCGGCTTATCATTGTCGGGATGGGCTGATGCGCGCAATTGGGGCAGAAAACAGATTGGAATGGTCGTGTTGGCCATTATCAGTATCGTTCTGATCGCGTTGCTGCTGATCGAAGCGGTTCGTTTTGCTTCCTTTAGTGGCATGTCAAACATCTCTTTTTCTGATGCAACATGTCATTCTCGCAAGCTCAATATAAACTTTTCAGTATTATCGATATATAACTACTACAAACGAGTTTGTCTTCTGGTTGGCGGTCGTACTGATAACTATGCTCGGCCTTATGGTGGGACGCCTTAGATCCTCTAAAACCAGTGACAAGAAGCTGTCGAAGAAAGCGGTACGTCGACACAGAGAAAACGAAGCACGGATCCAAAAAGCGATCCGCCAGCAACAAGCTCTGAAGGAACGAAGAGGCAGCACGGAACGACAGGAGCGAACGAGCTTTCGGCGCTTGGTAAGCTGCGAAATATTTAATATGTCATCTTTAATCATGCCACCTTTAACGAACATCGTAAAAATTCTAAGCCGCGTTTTGTGTTTGAAACTTTCATTCAAATATAGCGCATTAAAATCACAAAAAACGATAAGCTTTCCAAATAGCAGAAAAATCGCGCTCGGGTACAGTGGATTTCGATAAATGGATGCAATATATCGTTTCGGACACAACTGGATACGGTATAATGTCATGCTATTATTAAAGATTTGTTATTATTAGGTCTCAACATTTGTCGGTCAATGTATACAGTAGTATTTCTTGTGTAGATTGTGGATGACCTCTCGCGCGCGCGCGCGTTCCCCTTGCTCTTGACAATTCTTTTAGATCGCAACAGGCACTCTGTCCATTGTCTGTGATGCTTGGCCGAGAATCAGACTCAGCCTTTAAAAGCCGCCGCCCTAGAATCAGTCTCTAAAAAAACGAAAAATGAGGCTGCACCTGCACTTGTTTCCGAATAACTAATCCCCCAAAAATAGTCTAAAACTCAGCTCCATCGCGACAAAATTGGCTCATCCCTCCGCCCAATCCGGCTGCGCCCCTTTTTCTTGGTCATAATGAATTATCCGGTAATGGTTGAGTAAGTTCCCACGAATTTAATGTGGTGAAAGCTATTTAGCTTTCGTGTGGCAGTTTTAAATTTGCTTTTAGCCTTAGCTTGTGTTTAGGCTTAGGCTTAGGCTTAGGGCGGGGTGTGTGGGGCGATCCCCGAGGCGTGACGAATTAGTGGGAACTTACTCAACCTTTACCAAATTATCCCTTTTTTCATTATTTACAAAAATTTGTCATTCTGTTTCAGAGCGCCGTCCTGCTTGTTTTCGCGCTCATACAGGGCGCACAGCCCCACCATGTGGCGCCGTCGACGACGTCGTTGTCCAACGTCATGCACAAGTACACCAAGATCCCCGTCGAACCTCACCACTTTGTCCAGTACGATCAGGGTACGCTATTATTCTAATATATTGCATTGGTTTACTAAATAAATCAGTTCCATCTACTAGTAACGTTCTGTAAATGGTGTATTTGTTTGGCGAAGAGTATAGCGGTAGCGCTTCTCTTCTCGTCCAGTATTGGCTAGGAG
>JAQGCX010001371.1:0-11227 GCA_034700205.1 Plectus parietinus
AGCCCAATGTGTTTTTCAAATTTTCTACTGTTTTTAACGCTGCACTGGAATTTGTACTGGATTTTTATGGCGTTCATATTACACAAAGGTGTGAACAGTCCTACGGCATTAACAGTTCTTTGCGACATGATAACAAATCTAACTGATACTTTTACAGTTAATTGGGAGCATCATGAGGTATTCGTGGTTGAATTTTCATATTAATCCGTTTTGTTTTCGTTGAGATCGAGCGAAAATTGTTATGCGTAAAACCGTTTCAAAGTCTTCAAAAATTCGCATTGTTTTGACGGTCGTAGGGTAACAAACAGTTCTTTACGAATTCTCTGCCAATCAATGTGAAAATTTTTCACATAAAATAACATGGTTCGTAATATCTGTGGTTAAATTTTCACATTGATCCGTTTTGTTTTCGCTGAGATCGAGCGTTTTTACAAAATGTGTTAAGTTTTTTTGAGCCACCCTGTACGTTTGCCATTTTGCTGGCAGCGTCAGTTTTTACCCTCCCGAAAAGTATCAGTCTGTACCCCCCGTACCCCTCCACGCTCACCTTTGAGTATCGCTGAGGTGTAAAACAAAAACTCACTGAATCCCGCAACGATAGTGTTGTTTATGGTTTTCTATGTCTGACAGGTTACCGTATCACCTTCTCGTTTCTCTTTACCCAGTACAAGATGTTGACTGTAAGTGTTCAGTTTGAGCCTTACTGAAAATGGTGATTCTGAATTCATCCGAATGTATTTGTCATTCTTTTTCTTCTGTTTCAACTCCGATGCTCGTGCTCTTGTGGCTACAATAATAGATTGGGTGCAACAGACCACTTTATTCAGCAAAGACCAAACAGATAGAAATTTGACTCTAATAATAAAATCTGATGTCGTAGTTAACAATTACAGTCCTATGGGCCATTCGACCACAGCCGTTGATGAGGCCAAGTCGACAATGCTTAGATAACTAAAAATTCCTATTTCGCTCGATTTGGTTCCACTACATCGGCCAACCAGTGTGCCGCCACTATGATCGATCACAGGCGACGTCACCAGTCACAACAACACGCCGCTGACACATTTCACTGAGACCCTCCTTGGGGTTGGACCGTCGCTTCGCTGCGGTACTTGGTGCGCATCTTTGCCAGCGAGTTCTCAGCCACATCCGCGCGCTCTTCGGCTCCTTCCAGTTGGTGATGCACCTGGCGGTACTTCTGCAGATTGATCGTCGCCACTTCTTCCGCTTCCTCCATCTGTCGCTTCTGCACCTTGATTTTACCTGAAATCATCGATTGAGTCAGCGCTACTGAACCCATACAAGGGCGACCCTGTGTAAATCGTGTCAATGACACAGGATGGGCCGAAAAATTGGCCAGGATCCAGGACATCGGATGAACCTTTTTTGGGCTAAAATATGCAAATTTCGGAAAAATTACGGTAGTTTTGAGCGGAAATTAAAATTTTTGGGATACGTATGCAAATTTTGAAAAGTTACAGTACCCAGGACACAGGATGAGTCTCAACCTTCCCCATGTATGACTGAACCCTGCGGAATAAAGCTCTAGTGCACGAACCCTGCAGCTTCTCGACGAGATCTTGGAGGCGTTCGAAGTTCTTCTTGTCCTCGTCGATCTGGAAGAGCAACTCGCGACAACGACGGTCGTGTTTGGCGACTGTCTTGTTGGCGTCCTGGTAGCGGCGTTGCTCGCCGTCCAGCTCGATCTCGAGCTGTCGCACTCGGTCCTCCAACTTGGCGATCACCTTCTTGCCGCCCTTGAGCGCCGCCGCCTCGGCTTCGTCCAGACGAGCCAGCATTTCCTGCACATGGGCAATGTAGAATGTACGACTGAACCATAAGTGTTCTCGGGATCCAAAGTTGGGGGGAGGAGTCGCAATTTTTTTTCCGAAATCTGAGGGGGTCTCAAACTTGCCTACGGTATTTCGTGTCAGGACCTAGTGGAAATTCAAATTTTTGCGCCAAATTCAAATTTCGAGGGGAATCGCGAAACTCCGCCCACTTTGGCCCCCCCCAGGTACATCTATGCACTGAACAAAACGATACCTTGACTTGCAGTTCCAGTCCCTTGCGCATGCGGTCGATATGTTGCGAGTGTTCCTGTTCCTGACGCAGTTCCTCTGACAGTCGCGACGCATCAGTCATCGCCTTCTTTCCGCGCTCTTCGGATGCCTTCAGTTCATTCAGGGTTTCGTCGAGGTCAGCCTGAACATGCCGTTTCATTCACATGTTAGCACAAATCAATTTCTGCGAGACTTACGCGCATGATTTGCATTTCGCCTTCGAGCTTTCGCTTGATCTGCGAGTAGGCGGCGTTCTGGTTGGTGAGGTCGTTGTTATGCTCGCGCAAGTCGTGCGCCTCGTACTCGGCCTGTTTGCGGGCGCGTTCCACTGATTCGTAGTTGACGAGGAACTCGTCCTTTTCGGCTTGCAGAATGACGCATCGCTTCTCGGAGTTGAGGTACTGTTCGCGGAAGTCGGCTCCACGTCGCTGTTCTTCCTCAACCTGCATCTGCAGTTCCTTCACCTGTTCCAAGTGGCGCTTGATGTTCTTCTGAGCGTCGGCATTCGCCTTGTTGGCGTGATCGAGCGCAATTTCGAGTTCCTAAAACGATGAAACTGAGAGCAATGTACTTTTCCGTTAGCCAATTTTCACTGACGTTGATGTCTGATTCCAACTTTTTCTTCAGACGCAGCAATTCCGCCTTGCCCTTGGTTTCGGTCTCGAGCGATGCCTGTAATTCCACGCATTGTGATGCGCTAGGCAATCGTTTATAAATACCGTACCTGCATCGAGTCCATGGCGCGCTGGTGGTTCTTGCGGGTGTTCTCGAACTCCTCTTCCTTCTCCTGAATGCGTTTCTCGATCTCGGAGCGAATCTGAGCCACTTCCACTTGCGAACGCATAACTTTGCTTTCTTCAGCTTCAAGGGCCGCCTCCGCCTCATCCAGAGCGTGCTGAAACAGAGGAAATAGATAATGAATGACAATTAAGGAATTGATCGCACCTGCAGCTCTTCCTTCTCGCTTTCGAGGCGACGGACCATCTTCTGCATCTCGTGGACGGAGCGACCGCCTTCGCCGAGCTGGGATGAGAGGTCTTTGACCTCCTGCGAGAGCATCTTATTCTCACGACGCAGACCTTCGACTTGTTCGTGCAGCTCATCCTGTCCAGTGCGCAGTTTGAAGACATCGGTGGACAGATTGCGCGCCTCGCGCTGTGCGGCGTCCAGCTCGTGCGTCAGATCGTCGCACTTCTTCTTCCACTCTTCCACGATGCGGTCAAAGCTCTTCTGCTTCTTGTCGAGCTGCGCGGCTATGGCTCGCGAGCGCTCCACGTCAACTTGCGCGTCGTCCACCTCGGCCATGAGACGGGCTTTCGCCTTCTCGAGCCCGGCGATTTTGGCGTTGGCGGCGTCGAGCGCCTCCTGCATCTCGTTGGCCTTGAGCACCTGCTTGCGACGCGCCTCGTCGAGCTCATCAGCCTTGAGCAGACCTTCGCCTTCGAACCGGGCGTTCCACTGCTGAATCTCGGCGTTGGCTTTGCCCAGTTGGCGCATCAGTTCGGTCTTTCCGGCGATCTCTTCCTCGAGACTGTCACGGAGTTGTTCGGCTTCGTGTTGGAAGTTCTTGGCCTGGGCGTTGAGCGTCTGTCGCTCGCGGGCGTCTTCGTCGGCGCTGCGCTTGGCTTCTTCGAGCTGACTGACCAGCTGCATCTTCAGCCGAGACATGGCGTTCAATTGCGCCTCGGCGTCTTCCAATTGACGACCGAGGTCGCCATTTTCGCTGCTGAGTCGCGCTTTGAGCGAAGTGTAGTCTTGCAACTGACGGCCTTGCTCGTCGCTCTTCAACTGCAACTCGGCCAGCTGCAACTCGTACTGCTTGGCCAGTCGTTCGAAGTCAGACTTGGACTTGGTCTCAGCATCCAGTTGGGAAGCCATGTCTTCAAACTCGCGTTGGACTTGCCCCTTCTCCTGAAATTAAAAAGTAATGAAAGCTCGTTGAAGAAACTGGTGACAATTATCGATACAGTACGGCACGTATGAATTATTAATGAGTTGTGAATATAGTCAAAATTTGGCCATCGGTAAAGAAGAAAATTGGGGTTTAGTTTTGAAAGGAAAATAAAGACAAATGAAATGATTTTCTCTCAGGTGCTCACCATTGATACAAACTTGTGCTCACTGAGTATCGCTGAGATGTAAATAAAAATTCACTAAATCCCGCGACGATAGTGGGGTTTTTGATTTTCTATGCCTGACAGGCTACGATATCACCTTCCCGTTTCTTTTTACCCCGTAAAAAATGTTGAATATATTCGCTGACTGACCTTTTCAATCTTTGCTTTCTGCTTCTGCAGCTGTTCCATCTGGTCGCCCAGTTCGGCGACTGCGTCGTTGTGCTTCTTGCGCAAGGCAGCGAGTTGGTTCTCATGGTTCATGTTGGCTTCATCGATGTCGCGTCGGAACTTGGCGACTTCGGCTTCGCGCTTCTTGTTGAGCTCGATCTGGACGGCGGTGGCTCCTCCCTGCTCATCGAGTCGCTCACTGAGTTCTTCGAGTTCGCGTTGGAAGTCGGACTTGGTGCGGTCGGCTTTGGCGCGAGCCTGTCGTTCGGCCTCGACCTCCTCCTCGAGGGCGGAGATGCGTGCCTGACCCTCCTTGATCTGGCGCTGCAGTTTGCTCACCAAGTTCTGTTCATCTTCGAGACGCGTGCTCATGGCGTGGAGGTCTCCCTCCTTCTTCTTGAGGCCGTTGTCGAGGTCGTGCTTTTGGCGAACGGTTTCATCGATGGTCTCCTGAGCAATTTTCAGATCGCCCTCGACCTTTCGCTTGGCCTTCTCGATGTCGGCCTTAGCGCGCTTCTCACGTTCCAAGCTGTCTTCGAGTTCATCAAGCGTGTGCTCGAGTTTCGCCTTAATTTTATTTGTGTGGTTGCCTTTGTCTTCTTCCGCCTGAAGGTCTTCAGTCAATTTCCGGTTGATCTCTTCCTGGTTTTTCTTCTCCTTGTTCAGCTTGGCGATGTTCTCGTCCTGCTGGTGCATTTCATCTTGCAGCGAGTGGATCTGGTGATCTTTGGTCGCCTTCTCCGCTTCAGCCTTCCGCAGCGTCATCTCAAGTTCTTGGATGGTTCGCTTCAGGTTTTCAATGTCAGATTCCAACTTTTTCTTGTTCTTCGACAAATCGGCATTGCGATCTTCTTGTTCGCTGAGCTTGTCGTTGTTATCTGCCAGCTGTTTATCGAGGTCATTCTTCATCTGGTTCAGTCTAGTCAAGCGTTCCTCAGTTTCAGCAACGGAGCCCTTGCTTTGATCTGAAAGCAATTTATCACGTTTCTACCGTAGTTCTACCGTAGTGCAACGCACCGAGTTGAGAAAACAGCGTGTTTTTCTCTTCCAACATCTTGGCGTTGCTGGCCTCCAACTCCTTGCGCAATTTTTCTTCCTTTTTCAGGTTATCTTCCAGATCGCCGATCTTGCACTTGAGTTGGTCAATCTCTTCTCCAATCTTGCCTGCCTTGAGCATTGGCTTGACCTTTCCGTACAGCTTGAACCACTCCCAGGTACGCAAAGTGCACCAAGAACGGATGTTCTTTTGAATGATAAGCAATCCATTCAGCTGATCCTTTCGCTTTTGCGCATCGAACTGAAATGCACATCACAACGTATACTCATAATTTCTTCCACGGTTAACTACTTTTCAAGGATGCACCGTATAGCAAGAATTTTCACTGCTAATATCGTTGTGAGACAAAAACAGGAAATAGTTATTTATCACATAAATTAATGATACTCAATCGAAAAATTGAGATGTTTCATGAACATCGTTTGTTCCTGTTCAAACGACATTCAATTTCTGGTTAACCGTTGAAGAAATTCCGAGTATAGAAGCTCATTGCGAAGTGGACCACTTGGTTCTCCGCAGCTTCACCCACCTGGCGCCACCGATTATGACCGTCGCAGAAATCAGCGCCACCAACACCGACTCAATCGGCGTCCAAGGGCCTATTTCACACAACTGTTCAGCTGTTCAGAATTGAGAATTGCGGAATTTCGCGCGCGCAGATTGGTCAGTTTTGATTTCAACCAATCGGCGCGCGCACAATTCTGCAATTCTCAATTCTCAAGTTTTATGAAATACTGTATTTATTCTAATTTAAGCACTGTGCTTAAATTATTTCGATCCTTGCTACTCTGTGCTTAAATTAGAGACTGTGCTTAAAATAGAGACTGTGCTTTAAATTTTTCGATCACCAAAAATTTTGGTTTTTTGGCTGCAAATTATGGATTGTTGATCATTTTCGGGGCAAAATTTCGACAAATTCTATGCTGTAAGCTACTATCTCTAGAATCAGCACATTCTAGACCGTGAAATGGAAACGTCACAGCCATTATTCTGTAAAAATGTGATCATAAACCAGAAAAATGCTTTTTTCTATTATAAGGTATAAATTTGAATGGATCCCTTGTGCTTAAATTAGAGACTGGGCCCAAATTAGAGATCTATTATAAGGTATAAATTTGAATGGATCCCCTGTGCTTAATTAGACTGCTTAAATTATTTCGATCCCTTGCTAGCCTGTGCTTAAATTAGAGATCTATTATAAGGTATAAATTTGAATGGATCCCTTGTGCTTAAATTATTTCAATCCCTTGCTACCCTGTGCTTAAATTAGAGACTGTGCTTAATTCGAATAAATACGGTAGGTCCCATTTGCACTTCGCAGTTTGGTTTTCGGTCTTCGAATCGTTCGGCTTCACCCTCGTTTTGGCCATAGCCGTTGTCAGTGTATGAACAACGACAGTGCAAACGCCCTCCTGTTCTGCTCGGCTCACAGCCCAACCCTACGCCAATAGAAAAAATGCAAAAGGCTGCACAACGAAGTTTATTGTCAAATTGGTTAAAAAATGTTGAATGCACCGATGCAGTGGTTCTTGATAGTCGCGCGATTTTTTTCAACGATTTTTTTCAACGATTTTTTTTCAACAACCCACGACTGAATTTGCATTATCAAACATCCGGAATAATCCAAGCGTAAATATGGAAATGATTTCGATAGCAACGCACATAAGGAACAAGAACCAGGTAAAGTACAATCCGACGAGTAACCAATCATGGAATGCAATTCGTGGACCGGTCTTTCGACAGCTGTTGACTTTCGAGCGATCAAAGTTTGCGATTACCGTCGGGAGCTTGTTGTTGTTCCTGCCGTTCAACCGACAATTGGTGGTCGCGTCGCATGGGGAAAGTCTTGCGAGTGCGGCAGCCCACACATGTAACCACAAAGCGTTTCGGGCCTTTGCGCGGCAGAGTGAGGCGAAAACCGCCGTCCGACCCGGCGATGAACACACGATGGCATTTGAGGCACATCATACGTTTCATATGCGGATGTACCTGCACTTGTCCCTTGCGCATAACTTCGCACATAGTATCAGTGTAGAACTGCGCTACTTTTGTCAAGTCGGTATTCTGCGTCTGCTGCGCCCCGCCTGCAACTTAGTTATTTACTTATTTATTTTGTACACTCGAACACAAGAATGAACGGCAACAGAACGAGAAAAAACATCGGGACTTTCGAGGAACAGAGGAGCAGCGGTAAGGGGCTGTCTATAAATTACGTAATTCTGTTTTTGGCCGTTTTTTACCCCATTCTCCCTCCGCGTAACCCAAACAATAGATAATCGTGTTATTATTATTTTTGCCCCCATGTTTACTTAAATTTGGCCCCATGAAACAATGGTAAAGTTGTTCTCAAAAACAGCAGAAACAGTTTCCAGGTTAATTTGGAAACTGTCACACGTCTGTCACGTGTTACAGTTTCCAACTTAACCTGGGATTCCTGGGAACTGTTTTTGTGTTGTTTTGAGAACAACGTTAACATATTAGCAGCTCATGGGAAAATCAACAATTTTTCATGGGGGCAATTTTAATCAATGGGCATTTATGGGGGCAAATTTAATCAATCGGTCAACATGGGGGCAAATTTAATCAATGGGCGGCATGGGGGCAAATTTAAGTAAACATGGGGGCAAAAATAATAACCACCCCCAAAATGACCGACCCCTGATGTAAGAGAAACCTGGATGTAAGAGACTTTTTCCAATTTCCCCTACACTCTCTTGCATCTGAGTTCGACTGTAATGAAGCAAATCTATTGTACTTACACTGCCGAAGTATTTGTCGAGCAGTTCGACGTAACGGTGAATCACTTCTACGCACATCAGCTCGTTGTCATTTTCCTCCACAGCGCAGCAAAAGTACAGCGAAGCGTAACTAAATCAAACAGTTCGAACGCTGAATGAGCAATTCATCACTCGCACCGCTTGTAAACGATTTTCAACTCCTTGTACTCGAGAAAGGCGCACATCTTTGGCTTTCGTGCCAAAATCGTGGTCACCAACTCACGGGTGATCTTTTTCTTCATCTAAAATAGCGAAAGAAAAATGCGCGCAATGGATAGAGATGGCAGACGGACCTTGTCTTGGTAGGCGGTGTACCACTTTTGCAGTCGCAGTTTGCCTTGTCGGCTGAAGAGCAACATGAACTGCAGCATCTTGATTGGCTATCTATGATGGCCGAAGCAAGAATAGTCTTCACTGAAACATAAAGGAACGATAACAATCTTTTTCACAGCGGAAAGCCAACCCAGCAATTCGCGGAACTGAAACCTAGCTGGAACTTTTTCGACGATCAAACTCGAAGTCAAACCGAAAACCAAACAGCAGTCGACGGCAAGTAACGACACGCTTCGCCGGAAGATGAATGTGTTCCTACGGTACAATCGACGATAATTGCAGGCGTCCCGTTCGTGTCGGGACTCAAAGCCAAACGATAGCTTGCCAATAAGCTCAAATTGTGATCGAAGATGGTTTAACGGCGGTAAAAAGTTCGGGCAAGAATTCTTTCATTTTCTGGAATATCACCACCCGGTGGCGCTCACACATTGGTGACCATCGTGAGTTGCACCGTTCAATATTGCCACGCGCACAAACAAATGCAGCGAGAAGTGGTGAGCAACGTGCTGGACAGCTGTGAAGATCGACCTGGTGATGATCATATACTGTTTTGTACTGTATAAGTCAATTGATGAACAATCGACAGGAAAATAATGCATGTTGAATTTTTTGTCAATTGTCAATGCTGTTGCAGAGCAGGGGCGACGCTAGGGGGGGACGGGGGAAATACCCCCGTCTTTGTGGGAAAAAAAACGTGTTCGCCACGTGCCCATTGCAGAGGAACTATTCGGTACAGCCTAGTACCAGCAACGTGCGTTTCTAAAAACGAATGCGGAGGAGTGCGGATGGCAGGAACATAATCGAGCCAGCGGCGAACCTAAAGCCTGTTATCAGGAAGCCAATTCTATCTGTGACATATTCATAATTAGAAAGCTTCGTGTACATTCTGACCAATGATTATATCGCTTCTTGCGTGAGCTTCATTTACGGAAGCAGTAATTTTATGTGCATTAAAAAGTCCGGGACGTAAATGGTGGCCGTTTGTAGTCGTAAAGGGCGATTTCTTGGCTGTTGAGCAAACCAATCAGAGCTAATGGGTCTAAGTGACTGCACCTTTCACTTCCACCAACTCGACAGAGAACGCCTACTACAGTATCTGCTGGCTGCAATTCTAACGTCTGCTAATGTTGTTTATGGCAGAAATTCAATGTACAAAATGAGCAGCAGTTCCAGTATAGGCATTGCACGTACCAGAATCAATAGACACGTATCGGGTTCTCTCATAAACAGGCGCATTTTCGGAGCGAAAAGTTATTCCATGAGGCCGAAAAACAGCTCATTTTCAGCTATATTTAAGACAAATTTGTCAAATTCAGTATTATTTTTCAGTTCAATCGGCAATATTCTTCAAAATTCAATGAATTCGTTGGCAGAAATGATGTAAAAAGCCTGCTTTATCAGTATCGTGACACAAATTAATATATTTTTCCCTTTGTAGTATTTACGAAGTAAATACAGTAGTTTGTCTACTTCTCGAAAATACACCCCGGGACTTGTGAAGGTCAAAAAATGACACTTTCAAAATACGCTCCGGGCTTAATTACGAGAAAATCCGGTAATCATGGGCACCGAATGACACTCAACACGAAGGGCTGACGACTGAAGTGTCATTTCTTAGTGACCCATCGTCTTCTTGACGACAGAACGTTATCCATGGTTCTTCCATGCCAGCGATGACATTGAAATAAAACGAAAAGCTTCTAATTGCCAGAGCAGAAACGACGCATCCAAAAAGAATGCCGGTCGCTATCCGAATGTTTCGTTCCACCTTGTAGCCTTTGAATATTCTGAGGAACAAAATGGCGAGTGGGATTCCAATAATTAGCGAGTTTCCGTGTGCAATGTGGGTCTTCAATGTGCTATCCTGCAGATATGACGAGTTTTTTCAAAGGAAACTCTAAACTGGAGTTTCAATTAATAATTACCTGATCTGTAAAGAGCAGTTCGGCTTGCAAAACGCTGCACATGACCACAATGAAGCATATAAATGCGATGCCAAAGCGATATCGCACGGATGGCAGCTCTGGATGGAATAAGGCGGTGACAAACAGAGATCCGAGCATCACGAATATTGCTCCGGACGACCCCATACTGTAGGAAAACGGATGCCAATTGGATCCCAGCATGACACCTGAAATATGTTTGTAACGCACTGTTCAAAGATCCATAGTTTTTCTGGCTTACCGATTGCACCTCCCACCACGTAAACGATAATGACTTTGCGCCACCCGTGGATACCTTCAAGCGGAATTCCGACTAGCAATTGGAACAATGTGTTCAGAGCAATGTGTGCCAGCCTGAAATCCCATACCGTAACCAAATCTGCTCATGCACACACAAGTTTAATGACGAACCCATCGTGTATAAACATGTAAGTGACGAATCGCCACAGTTCAGTTTGTCGAAACGGACTGAACACCAGCGGCGACGAAATTATTGTGATAATGTCATTTCGCATCACGCCAACATAGTAGACAGATATGGCAACCTGAGATATGAACTGTTAGTTAGCAGTGCAAGAGCAAAGACTGGCTATACCTCAGCTACCCACCCCCTCCCTCTGGCCTCGGTCTACAATGTAGCTAGCTGCCCCACCCCCCTCTGGCAAAAAACCAAACAAGTACTGGATAGAGAATGGACTTTCACCAGAAAAAAAACGTTTTCGTTTTCTTCACTTTTTGCACTTTTTGAATATTCGCGCCAATTTTTTTT
>JAQGCX010001372.1:0-11226 GCA_034700205.1 Plectus parietinus
TCCTCGCGCAAAAATTCAAATGCAGGAATGCAGAGGATGTTCTCGAAGCAGCCGAATTAAGGTAAAAGGTCTGTGGGCCTTTCTGAACCAAGACCATAAACTGCCTCATTCATTGCGCTCAAATTCTCTTCATACATTGTCGCCTTCGATACCATTACTCATTCGATTTCAGCTATCAAAAGTGATTCATTGGCTACAGAAAAAGCTACTTAGCACCCGAGAAAGGGTTTCTGGTTTCTAATTTAAAGAGGCGGCAATGCAGAGAGCCAGAGGGATTCTCGGACAATATTTCAGTGCCAACAATGATAATGTACAGATAATGAGCTGAGAACAGACATACAGCTTTACTTTCCGAATATGAAAACAACAAAAAGTATTGCGTGTTTCACGTGTGAAAGTACTGCGCAGAAAACGCAGTAAATCCGATTGTTCTTAGGATTATACAAACTGAATGCCGCCAGGCTCAGCTCTGCAGCTATCTCTCAAGCGGAAAAAAAGAAAATATACCCCCCCAAAATTCCCAAAAAAAAATTTGTTCCTGAGAAACACGTCCATACCCCCCAACCAACTTTGGCCGGAGGTATGGAGGTCCTTGGGGGGGTATATACCCCCATACCCTTCCCCCACGCCCATGTTTGATCTATCATGAATCATGATTACCCAATAAAACAAAGGCTGCTAGTCTGATTCTTATTAAGAAAGATGCCGTTTCTTTTCGCTGTTGGAAGGGAAACGCTGACGTGCACAAGAACAAGTGCAAAAGTTAGCGCTAGATGATGCATGTTCGATATAGCTGCGTTTACAATGCACATAGATGACCAGCCACATACATGTACAGCGGACCAATGAAAGTGCGCGTTGCTATGACAATATAGTATCATAACCCCAAGCTCATGGTTCGGAATCACGACGTCGTGGCAATATTGTAGGTCACCATACCTGTAACCGGGGGGGGGACCTAGCTACATACAGGCCCCCCTGGTCGGGCCCCGTATATATACGATGTCGATATATGAGATATTTACCCTGTACAAAACATAGGCAGAAAAATTGGGACTGGCCCTATGTGTCGATATAGGCGATTTGTCGATATATCCGATGTCGATATATACGATGTTGACTGTATATTCAGCTAATTGTTTCCAATCAGCATGAAAATTTTAACACATTTAAGTTATTGTCTGAGGCATATATATTCAAAATTTCAGCTTGATTTAATGAAAATTGTCGGTTCTGCAGCGATTCAAACATCGGGAGTTTTCGTTGCGCCACCCGGTAAATCCTGCAGAGCAGACACATTAGTGAGAATATAAAAAAAAGAAGAAATGCAAATCGGAACAAAAAAGTACGTAACGTATTTATGGAAATAGCAGCCCTGGGTTACTGTTATTTCAAACCCCCAGACCCTGAGCTACTATTCCGCTAATATTATTTCAACCTCCTGGTCAAATATTATAACCAAAATTCGAAAAAAAATGAACATTATTGGATTAAATCTGGCAAAAATATCATTCATTGGATTGTTTGTGAACAGAAAATTAGATAAACAACAGAACTAACCCCTCTATGGTGCATGTTATGCCTGTTCTAAACGTATTTTACGTTGAACATGGGACACTTTCACCTTGGCCAGTACAGAAAATAGTAGCCCGTGAGCTACTATTTCCGTGTGGGCTACTATTGTTTAGAACTCTCTGGACTCTGGGCTGCTATTTCCGCATGGGCTACAATTTCTGCGTGGGTTACTATTTCCACAAATACGGTAATTATGAAACATAATTGCAAAGATGTTTGCTGCGCGAAGGGAGGAACATACTTTTGGTAGGAGTGATCGTTTTGGCGGAACGAGGCGTGGAATCTTTGGTTTTGTCGGCGTCCTCGCGGTTGTCGCGGTTCTTGTTGCCGAAGTGAGGGCCAGTGATGAACGAGCCGTCTGACAGATAGGCGGGGGTTCGTTTGCTTCGCGTCGCCCGTGTCGCAGACAAACCCTCCTCCTCGTCGCTCGAGTCGGGCGCAGGTGTTTTTCGCTTCGACGCCGTTTTCACTGGCATCGGCAACTTCTCCGTGCTCTCGTCCGACTCTGTCTTCTGATCAGCTTCCACTGACTGTAATTGTTTCAGAACAATAATATAATCAAAATTTTCCCAACCGTTAACCACTAATTGATGCAATTGAATCGCGCGCCTGCTCAAAATCCACAATTTATTCAATGGAGTATCAATACTTTGTATGATTAAAAAGCAATTGCAAGTAATGATCCCGTAACGATATTTAATCGTTAGTGCAGATCTAAAATTCTGGGTTTACGATGCTTCCTACAGTAGTCTCTTTGACTATAATGTGTTCAATCATTGCGATGGAATGCTTGAACTAAAATTTGACAACAAAAAAAAATAGCACACCTTGCGCTGTCTGGTCACCGACTTGGCCCGTTTGACGGGCACAGCGAGCGTCTCGTCCTGCGCGGGACTCTTGTCGTTTGCGCCACTCTCGGCCGACGTATTGGTGTGCTTGTCGTCGTCATCGCTCGAGCTGCTCGACGACTTTTCCGACTCCAGAACGGGAACAGTCGACCGCTTCGCCCTCTCCCTGCTCGTTGGACGATTCGATTTCGCGTCGCCGTTTGTGTCCGTCCAAGTCGCAGTCTTGACGTGTTCGTCCTCCACTGCCGCTCTGTTGGACACCGGGCGATCGCCGCTCAACGATCGTTCCTTCTTGAAGACAGGGGGTGGCGATTGTGAGAGCGGCGGTGACGGCGCGTCGCTGTTGTTCGCTTGGACGGGCTGCAGTTCGGGAGCGCAGTCGTCCGCCTTGTCTGCGCTACTCGTCGCCTTTCTCGCCAACGGAGTACTCGTTGCTTTGGTCAGCGAGGGCATTTTCCCATTTTCTGCCATCTTTCCGTTCACAACGCCGTCATCTAACGCAACCGACGACGGCGACAAAACTGAATCTTCAGTTAGGACAGGAATGACGACTTTTCGCGGCCGACCGGCGCCACGTTTCGGCGGGGTCTGCGGTAGATTCGGTGTGGCAGTAGCGCTGTTCGTCTGCTGTTCGATCTTCCTGGTGGCACCCCTCTTGCGACTGCGGCGCGATTGGCCGGGAGTGCTGTCGGCGGAGAGCGCGAGCTTCTCCAATATGGTCAATTCAACGGTGTCGACTTGGCCACGGCGCAAACCGGCCAATACGGTCTCGAGGCGGTCGCCGTTGCTTTTGCTCTGAGCGCGGCGATTGGCGGAGACGGACAAACTGCGTGGCTCTCGGGGGAGATTGCGCGGGGGGTTGCGACTGGTACTGCGGGCAATATGGGGGGAAATGACGGCAATGGGTGTGGTCTGTCGCTGCTGGTCGTCGTCCTCGTCGTGGGAGAGGGGACTCATGCTGCGCGAGCGTGGCTGTTCGGCGGCGGTGACATGTCGTTCGTCCGACTTCTTCTTATGTCTCGACACCCGTCGCTTGTTCGCCGCATCTTCGCGTTCCAGCGATCGCGAGCGTTGGTGTTCGTCGTAAATGTCACGATGGAACATCCGCATATGCGTCTGCAGTCCCACGTTCTTCACGAATGCGGAGCCGCACAGAAGACAGAGATAGCGGTTGTTGCTGGAGATGCGAGGCTTATGTCGCACGCTGCAGTGGTAGGAGAGACACTTGAGCGACGAGAACGCCCGCTTCTCCTTCTCGCACGTCTCCGCCAGACAAGACAGCGTCGTCACTTCCACGCTCCCTCCCATCTGCGTCGTGAGACGCTCCACCAACTCCATCTGTAATTTTTAATGTCAACGATTTGCTCAACTGACGCGAGTTGCGATTTTCAATCTGAGACCATAAAACGAATATGTATAGTCAAAATTTGGTCATCAGTAAAGAAGAAAATTGGGGTTTGGTCTTGGAAAGAAAATAAGGATAAATAAAATGATTCTGTCTCCAGCGCTCATCATTGACGCAAACATGTGCTCGCTGAGTATCGCTGAGGTGTAAAACACAAATTCACTGAATCCCACAACGATAGTGTGGGTTTATGATTTTCTTTGCCTGACAGATTACGGCGTCACCTTCCCGTTTCTCTTTACCCAGTACAAAATGTTGACTATACCTCTGCGGGCGAAACGGATCGCGCGGAGATTTCGGCGCCGGGGGCTTGGCGACGATTTCGGAGGCGCATGTTGCCGTAACTGCTGGTCAAGTCTTGCGGAATGACCATCACCACGCGATCCGACTCGATCGGCTCCTTGACCGCCAAATCGTTCGGCAAATCCACCACCACCTGTAAGCTGCATCACTCAACGACACCCCAAAGAAAAATGTCACAACACAATCGAGCCAAGTAACAAATTATTTCTCTTTATTCTCAGTAAATACCGATTTCAATTCAATTTACTTGAACGGCTTCCACGATGTAAGATTTTATCCGATTTCATTTGTTAGATGCATTGAGATATAAAAATTTACTTATCCTTCAGTGTGATAACGAATGAACATGATTGGATTAAAACAGTTAGTCTGATATATAAAATAGAATGAGATATACCTGAACTCCGTTGGAAATCTTGGTGGTGGGTACGAACTTGGCGATGCGGGGCAAAGTGTGGAGGTCGATCTTGGCGACGCCATCGGCGAGTTCGACGGTGGTGGTCTCGATGCGTTTGTTGAGCACGGCCACCGGATTCACGCGTCGCAGAGCAGTCGACGGACCCAAGCGCGCCTTCTTCGCCGACTTGCGAGACAAGTGTGTGCCCGTGTAGATCGACGTCTGTGACGAACACGCCGCATCCGTCTCGTTGGTCGGTTCTAAAATTTAAAATTTTGGCCATCAGTAAAGAAGAAACCTGAGGTTGGGTCTCGCAACGAAAATCGTGACAAATGAAATGATTTTATCTCAGGCGTTCATGATTGATGCAAATTTGTGCTCGCTGAGTATCGCTGAGGTGTAAAACAAAAACTCACGGAATCCCGTAACGATAGTGCGGATTTGTGATTTTCTTTGCCTGACAGGTTACGGTGTCACCAGTGATGTTCACGGGCCGGGCCGGGCCGGCCCGGGATTTTCGCCGAAAAAAAAGCCCGGCCCGGCCCGGGCCCGGAAATTTTGTCAAAAAAAAGCCCGGCCCGGCCCGGCCCGGTCAATTTTTTCAGGCCCGGGCCCGGCCCGGGCCCGGTACTTTTCCTCTAGGCCGGCCCGGATCCGGCCCGGCCTGCCGAAAGAGAAGAAAAAGCTGACGAAAAATAGATATAGACCGTCAATTTGACTGATTTTCAAGTCAAAAATCGCTTAAAATTGACATTTTGCATACTCTACCCAGTCAAATAAGCTGTTCTACATATCAATAATTTTGAAGTTTTACGTTCAATAATTTCTCTGAAAATCGGCCCGGCCGGTCAATTTTTTTCAGGCCCGGTACTTTCCCTCCGGGTCGGCCCTGAACATCACTGGTTGAAACCCCTCAATGGGAAATTTTTTACAATGGGTTATCCCCCGAAGGGAAAAAATTGAGCATGGAGCTACCGAAAATTTGGTACCAAATACCACCATCCCTCCAAAGTTGCTCATGTTTGGGTAGAACAACTGTCAAAATAGCCGCAATAATTTGTGCCTGCAATTACAAGGTACACAACCTCTATGGGGATACTACACCTGTCCAGCCTTGTTATTGCGTGTGAAATTTAGTGAACAAAAGATGGTTTAAATTCTTGCAGGTGACTGCATTCGGTCGACGTTTGGCACGCGCTCTGTACAAGAAACCAGAGGAGTATCAGAACTGTCGTAATCGTTCGCCGACTCGACTGGACTTTATCCGCAAAGTAGTGCACTCTCGCTTTCCTCCCAAAGGCGGCGAGACGGAATTAAACAATTGGAGAACTATCGTCAAGCAGCTCGGTACTGTCGGGAAATGTTTTTAATATTTGCTGAGAGACCCTCTTATTTTCATTCAGAATTACTTTACACCATTATTTTCACACGAATTAATTGAATGTTTTTACGGAAATAGTAACACGGTGTTACTATTTATTCATTCAACCCTCATCGGTGTTATTATTTCTACGAATTTACTATTATTTCAACCTCTACCTGAGCTAAAAAAAGCTTCAAAAAATGGTGATAAAACATTATATTACAGCAAAATTCTTGTGAAAAAATAGCTATTATTATACAGGATTTTCAAAGTTATTCTCCAATGTTTTAAAATGATGGCTATTTGCTTAGGATGGTCCAAATGACGCGATTTTAAGCACATTCGAAAGCTTAGATGCGGGAGATTTATTGTGGCATAAGTGCCGAAAAACATTGGTTACGCTCCTTTAAGAGAGCGCTCATTTTTCAAAAGTCACCTGATCTTAGCGCAACCACGCTACTGAATCTTGTCACATTTGTCGAAAAAGCACAGATTTCGACTTCTTTGAAAGTCCTAATCGTCTTTCTCGCCTTAACATTTGTTAAAAATTCCTCTGGGGGTGCGGGTTATGGAGCAACCGGTTTTTTTAACTTTAGCGGATCTCAGCGCACTGACGTCCGTTTGATCCGTTTTTAGGCTCATTCCAAAGCTCGAAAGATCATGAACACGTTTTTCACATTTGTTTAAAAATGACTCCTAAGGGAAGGGGGAAGGGAGGCTGTTCACACAGTGCGAATTTTTATCCATTTCTTTTTCATCCTTAAAGCTGTTTTTTCAATAATTTTCTTTTGTCTTTATCCTTGCATGAAAAAAGAAACCGACAATGAAAAATGAGCGCTCTTTTAAAAGAGCGTAACCAATGTTTTTCGGCACTTATGCCACAAAAATCTTCCGCACCTATGCTTTCGAATGTACCTAATATCGCGTCATTTGGACCATCCTAAGCAAATAGCCATCATTTTAAAACATTGGAGAATCACTTTGAATACCCTGTACATATTTTGTCTACTAAACCGAAAAGACAACATTAATGAACCAACAAATTGCATGCTAATGTATTTTATGTTGCACTTGGGAGAAATTTTACTTTTTTTAGTACAAAAATAGTAACACCAGTGTATTAGTATTTTAGTAAATATGGCATATGTAGCTGTGCTTTGTTAGCACAGTTAAGTTTATTGTGTTGATTGGGGGAGGGGTCTGTCTCTAATAGCATGGCCTTCTCCAATAGTATGACCGGTCGTACTATTAGAATAAATAGGGTATTCCTGAACAAAAAATTTCAGACGCCGATTCTCGACACATCCGTTCATATCATAAGACGAACAGACAGTTCATGTACATCGAGGACGAGCGGATGTTCGTCGTGAAACCGGTCGAAGGCGCCGACAACGATCAGCAATTCGGCAATGGCCAAAATGGTGGTGCCCTTCATGCAAATGCCGTGCCTGCTGCTCTCCTACTGTCCGACGGTGAAATCATGCGAGCCAGAGAGGCGGCGCAACGCTATTCCTTCGCCGATAACGTTTCACTGTTCTAATGTTCTAACACTGATTTAATCGTGTTTACAATGTGCCCGCAAACCTTTGTCACTTCAACATTCTGTACAAGGACTATTTGAACTTTGATCACATGCTCCGACTAAACCAGGTTGTTTTGTGAACTTAGCCCATCATTGATGTTCGTGGTCTTTATAAAACGACGATTTATCAAACAATTGCATTAATTGAAGAGCAGTAAATCGGAAATGAAAATTGCAATGTTCAGCGGTACCTTACAAATTATCGCGTCACTGGGGAACGAGGGGGGGGGGGGGTAGGGTTGTCAGACATACTCTTGGAGGGGACAAAAATGGATTTTTCCGACACCCAAGCAAAAAAAATTCCAGAAATGTACTCTTTTTGACGTTTGAATTTCTGGCAATCCTGGGGGGCATTGCTCTGCGGCTGCGCATCTCTTGTCAAGTCTGTCGATGATTAAACCACTTGCTATAAGAGATAATTAGGTTTACTTTGGCGAAAATCCACGATGTATTACAATACACCAGTGAGATAAACCGGAGTCGCAACACGCACAAGTAAAGTAACACATGTGATGTTGTCTTGTTTCGGTGGAGGTTCTGACAGACATTTCTCCGCCGCGTTGGATTTGGTTATCGATCGACGTACGGCCTGCTCAGGTAGGCACCGCCGTATCAGTGCGCGTTCAGTCGCGTGCAGCGCGTCCACAAGGACGGCCCACACATGCGAAGAGTAGGGGCGATGTCCTTATGTCATGCGCAAATTCGCATGAGTGCGCGCTGCGCTCGCAAGGGCTCGCCCTTTCCGAGTAGGGTTGCCAACCCTCCTACTGGCTGTAGAATACTCCTACTTTGGAGGGTAAAACTCCTGAGAATCTCCTACTTTCGACCCCAAGCCTCTTACTTCTCCTACTTTTATGTATAAAATGCTCAGATTTCACGATTTTCACCGTAATTCTTTAAAAATTTCGGGGCCAAGGGCGCTTGAGCGCCCAGTCTATTTGCTCGTGCGCTTCGCACCGCAGTCCATTTGCGCGACGGCATGCAATGCCTTCACGAAAAATTATAATTTTTGAATTCCCGTACATTTTCATACTGTAGAAAAAATCTCCTACTTTGGAACTTTCAGGATTTGGCAACCCTATTTCGGAGGTTTACTTGTAAAACAGCGCTGCTCAAAACAGCGGTTTCTAAACGGCGGTATGCTAAACAGCGGTCTACGCAAAATTCAAAACAGCGGTCATTGAAATTGAAAGCATGTGTATGGTAGGGTTTTGGATGCTATCTTTTTTTAAAAATTTGTACGGGAAAGGTATGGGAAATTTTAACGTTCTCGGCAATTTTCACTGCCACCGCTGTTTTGCATACCGCTGTTTTGAAAACCGCCATTATACACTGACCGCTGATTTGCATTGACCGCTGTTTTGCATACCGCCGTTTTTGAAACCGCTGTTTTGACAGCCGCTGTTTTTCATGTACGCTCTTTCGGAGTGGTCAAAAGATCAAAGCTTGTTAACTTCGATCAATTCTTATTTGAATTGCCCATTAGTAAGAAATTTAAAAAACCAGCTGCCTCACCTAATGACGTGAATCAAAATTGATATTTCTTGACCTTATTGAACTGAGTATTCGTTATTATTTCTTGTATAAGGTGGTTTATAAGACGCCAGTTTTGAGCGCTCTACTGTCCTCTCAACCAACATATATTTCTGTTTGTTTGTGGTGTTCGAATAACGTATGCATTTATATATTTGTTGTTATTGTTGTCATGTTGGTGGAGAGAAAAAAATAAAATTAATACTTTGAGAAGCATTTTCATCAATGTTGAGGAGTGGAAACACCATCGTCGTCAGCCTATAATTCGCAAACTGGTGGGCCTCCAAATGTGATAATCGATGCTACCAGCAGCATTGTTTCTCGTTTCTGTCAACGTTGCCATCTTGTATTTTCAACGCCATTTACATTCATTTCGCAACTTTTCAATGTGTTCAAAATATGTCTTTGGACAGAGTAAATATTCCAAAAATATCGCAATGCTACGGTCAGCGGTTGAGAACGAAGCAAAATACAACGTATTTGGAAGGCGGCAGAGGTTGGCACAAGCGGGGCTGAGCAGTGAGAGCAGCCGTTACATCGGCAGTTATAATCTCTGTGTTTATCCAAGCTGACAACACAAGAAGGTCCCTTTGGTTGTCGATTCAAGGCAGGTATAAAATAGCGGACATCTGAAAAATTACATAATACAATTGGTGGTTGGGAAGGGGTTAGCATGACCAAAATCTTTGTGGTGCACATACTATTTCTAAACTTTGAGTAGGAGGGGTGGCGAAGTCAAAACATAATTTAGGTTAAAAAGATGTAATTACATATACTCAAAATTTCGCATTAGTTTTCTTTGATTCGACCTGTAAATTGGTCGAAAACGACACGAACATGACAAAAAAATAAGAGGGCGATTGATGCTCAAGTAAACTTAGAATGGATTTATGTATGTTCTTGGTAAACAAACGCACCCAGATTTACGTTGAATGTGGCCAATCCATTTCAAGTTTTACTTGAGCATCAATCGCCTCTTATTTTTTGTTTTGCCCGTGCCGTTTTCGACAATTTAGTGGTCGAATCAGAGAAAACTAATGCAAAATTTTGGAATCTACGTCATTGATTACATTTTTTGAAGTAAACTGTGTTTTGAATTAGGATCCTGTTTAACGGTTATAACTTCACCAGCTTTAGTCCAGGACGCCGCCCCACCAAAAAAAGAAAACCTACGAGCTATGTTCCCCAAAAACCAATGAGCAGGTGAGAATATATGCGACACTTACGTTAGAGCAAGAAAAGCGTCGCACAGAGTGACGCCACTGCCGCCGCCAACAAGGTTCGAAACAGCAGCGGTGAAACCTGGCACGCATTCAGGCTGAGGGATCGAAGTAGTTGGTGGATCTGAATCAGGCGTTGGCTCATCGTCTGCGTCTAAACCCGGACAGCAGCCCAGTGCACCCGATGAGCTCGTCGAGAGCGCGAAACATGTCAATCCTGTCTGAATTTATCAAAATGTCATTGCGATTTGAAAGAGAATATGTGCCAACTAATTGTAGGGTTGCCAACCCTCCTACTGGCAGTAGAATATTCCTACTTTGGAGGGCAAAACTCCTACTGACAATCTCCTACTCAGTAGGAGGGAAATTCTCCTACTTTCGAGCCCAAGTCTCCTACTTCTCCTACTTTCACGATAATTTTACTTCTATTGTAGAAAAGTGCGATTAAAATATGGTCAGGTTTCATGATTTACGTCATATTGCTTCAAAATTTTCGCCTCCGGCGGGGCCAAGGGCCCTTGAGCGCGCCCCTGGACCCCCAGCCGATTTGCTCGTGGGCGACGCTTTGTGTCGTAGTCCATTTGCGCGATGGTGCCACTAAATTTTTATGTTTGGATTTCCCACACTTTCATACTGTAGAAAAAATCTCCTACTTTGGAGCTTTCAGGATTTGGCAACCCTAAGTAATTGCGAGTCGGGTCATTGATAAGTGAATAAAGCGTCATTTTGTTTCACACAAATGGTAAGAAGTTTAAACATATTTATTAACGTATTTACGGTAAGAAGAACCTATAACTTATAACATATTTAACCATAGCTGGGATACCCTCTTGAGCATAAATGGAAATGGGGCCCTCCGCGAGGGGGTACCTACCCTATACTTTTCCTGTCGAGGTTTTTGGCGCGAAAATTCAAAACATTTTGCCACTACATGGCTTAAACGTTTTTTTTTTCTGGCAAAAGCCCATTCTATCCTGTGCTTATTTGGCTTTTGGCTGGA
>JAQGCX010001373.1:0-11221 GCA_034700205.1 Plectus parietinus
GAGCACGACACAGCCGATCGCAAGAAGTGGAAGCGAAAAACCCGAAAAGCTGACCCTGCGCCGTAGTGGGACAAAAATAGCTCAGGACAAGAAGAAGAAGAATATGTTTAAGGGAGCATGATTCATAAGCTTATTAGGTGGCTTAGGGGGGTTAAGGTGGCTTAGAGGGTGATGGTAGCTTAAAAACCCGCGTAATATGTTAAGTTGGCGTAGTATCAAAGCACCAATTGAATATCGCGCGCTGTCAAAATCCAGAATTTATTGAATTCAGTATCATTACTTCGTATGATTTAAATTCATTTCTAGTAAAGGTCTGACAACGACATTTAGTCACTATTGCACATCAAAAATTCTGGGATTTTCTACAGTACTCTCTTTATCGTTAAAGAAATTAGAAATATACAGTCGAACCCGGGTATAAGAGCATTTATGGTATCAATTTTTGCAACATGCTATAACATGTAAGACAGCTACGCTGTTCTGCGTAGCGTTCCTATATGTTGTAGCATGTTGCAGAAATTGATACCATAAATGCTCTTATAGCCGGGTTCGACTGTATATATACTAAGGGCACTGCACAAGGGAATTCGCTGACTTTTCGCAATTTTTGTCGTCAAGAGATTCGCAGCCGTCGGGCTGCTGAGCAGCGTGCTCGGAGTCGGCGCCGTCCATGCACTTGCACTGGAAACAGCCGCGGTCGTCGCGTTGCAGACCGTACTCGCAGCGTAGTGGGCAATGTTCCAACGCCGGACAAACTGATGGCAATGTCAGAATCGTCGGTTCTGCAAATCATTTATTTACATACATATCCGCGAATATAAAATGTGGTAAACAAAATGCGCAGAACGCGCCGACTGTTATTGGTTCACGCAGTAAAAATTTTAAAAAAAGGGCGAAGATGAATTACACCAAGATCCGTGTTCATGTGACAAAGAGCACCGAAGAAAACAAGGGCAAAAAAGCGGTCAAACGACGAATGACGTACCATCGCAAACAGGACAGCACTGGCCGGGGACTTTTTTGGGATTGTCGCATTGCACCTGGCACATGTGGCGTTGGCAGTGAGGTTCGCCGTCGGGGCCGCAAGAGCAGCTGGTGCAGTCGTCCTTCTGCCAAGTGTCGTTCTGCTTGATTTTGTCGCCGTCGTCGGTGCGACATCCGAGACAGACGGGACAGCACTCGTTGTCGGGGATTCCCACCCACGAACACCGACCTGAATTGTCGCGTATAAAAAATGAGACCGGAAAAAGAGTATATGCGCCACTGACTGGGCGGACTCGTGCAGGTCATCTTCTTGCAGAACGCCACGCCCGCCTTGCATTTGCACTGTTCGCATGTGGATGAGTACCATGTGTCGCCCTCCGGGTATGTTTCGCCCTTGTACGGACAACCCTTGGCATCACTCGTCGGCGTCGACAACAGCGCCAGAATCTGAAGGAACACAAGGGCGTCGCCGCAAGAACCGGGCGGAGTCATACGTAATCCCTATCAATCACACAGGATGGGCCTAAAAATTGCCAGGACTCGGGACATCGGACAGACCTTTTTGGGTCAAAATATACTCATTTCGGAAAAGGTACTGTAGTTTTGAGCGGGAATTCTTTTTTGTTTTATTTAAAAATTACGGTATTTTGGGATAAAATATGCAAATTTTGAGAAGATTACAGTAGCCAGGATCCACGAGAAGTCTCAACCTTCCCCATATATGTGTGCGGAGCTACCGTGGGCGGTCGTTTGTTGGGCAGGGACTGGTTGTCGTCATTGACGTCGGCGGCGACAAGAAGGGCGGCGTCGGGCAGGGGATCGGAGCACTCGAAGCGATCGCAGCAATTGCCGGCGGTGCCGTCCCCCTTGCTGGTGATGTTGACGATGGCGTTGAGACCTTGACAGTGCGCAGGCAGGCAGATTCCCGGTTTGCATCGGCAGCTAGACAGACAGACACAATCGGACGGATGATGACGTGCGTGCGGGCGGGAGGCAGGGAGATGTCGCCTAACCACAAATATTTACCTTTCCGTCACCTGACAGCAAGAGCCCTGCGGCACATAGCTGGGCGGCCGTACGGAATCGCCGGGACACGGTTCCTGCCCTTGTAGATCGGGGGGACATTTGACGTTTTCGCAGTAGAGTTCTGAAAGAATGGATGCGTGGGCGGGCGGGGGGAACACTGGGGTCATTACCGCGTTCTTTGCATTCGAAAGTATCGCAACAGTCGCCGGGCTGACGACTGCCTTCGGCCATGCGCACCCGTTCGAAGCCTCGAGTGCATACTGGTGCCATCGCGTTGCATTTCTGCAATTCAAAGTTGGTGTGTAGTAAACACCGGCCATTACGGGGCGCTCGTAAAAGCGCCCTGATTGATCGTCCGCCTTTACCTCGAGATCGCATTTGCACTCCCCCGGCGACTGACAGCACTCGTCGGGCTCGAGCGGTGGCACCACCAACTTGGCGTCGTCGCTGCACTGCGGTTGGAAGACGATGGCGCACTTCGCCTTGAGACAGCGCTCCGGCCACATCACTGGAAGCGAGCGGTCAGTGGGCGCAACGGGAACAGACGCGCGGGCGGCGACGTTTCGCGGGGTGATCGGTGGAGTTTGTATCGGCCGTCTACTGGGCGTGGAACGCATGGCGGCTAGGCGTGGGGAAGCGTCGATGATTTCGACGTGGGCGAGCACGCAGGGTAGAGTTTTTCAGCGCTACAGCACTTTTCGAGCAGGCGCCACAGATTCTTGAGGGCGGCATTGACGTGTTTGTGAAAAAGCGCGAGACCGGTTGATTGCGACCGATCCGCCACACGGCCGCCAATCGTCCGTCCGAACGGCGCAGCAATAATTGACGACGCGACCTGAGCCCGCCTAAGGACGCTCGACCATGGCCAACTAACCCACCGTCGGTATAAAAGACGCTGTTTATTTATTCAACCAGCCGCCTATTGTGCGCGTTCGCAAAGAGAGAGCGCGCAGCGAGTGGACCACCCCTATAGTCGTCCGACGGACGGCGTACTATCCACACGGCTGTCGGCATCAGAGAAAGAAGATGAAACAAGCAGGACCACTTTGAACGCAACCCGCCAGTCGATTCAGCCAATAAACTCGAGCACATAAGACGACGACGTCGGCGCCAGGGCGTGTGCTGCTCACGAGCTCTCGCCGCTCCGTTTGCAAGAGCGCCGGCGAATCAAGGAGGCCCGCGGGAAAACATCGCCGACCGCGGGTGACACGAGACGGCCGCCGTTGTGCCGTCCGTCATCGCTCCGTCGTCCCGAGACAGATTTGTCAAGCCAAGCCAGCTTTTTGCTCTGACGGCCAGGGTACACCAAGGGGCGGGCTACCAGCGTCGCACATCACTCATAATAACAGCCTAAGCTCCGACGCTCCCCCAGCCAAGGCAAAGGTCGTCAGCTGATTGCTGGTAAAGGGCTGCACGCGCGCCTCAAAGCGCCACATCGCCCGCACTCAAGAGCGTCAACCACGCCATCTACTCTGGTCAACATGAAACAAACACGGCACGTGTGAAAGGTGATCCCGGTTCCCTTGGTCCTCTCAGCCGACTATCAATGCTTAGGTAGTGCGGATCGCTTTCCGGCCGTCAAATATTTGCGCAGCCCTGTGGCCACGGCCCATGCACGTCTTAAATGCGCAACAAGGACGGCGACGCTAATGGGCGACGATCGGTGGGACCGGAAACGCGGGGCATGTCGTGCAGAAGACGGGGATGACGAATGTGCCCGGGCACACGGCAGCAAGGTCGTAGCGGTGCGCATATTTCTCGCCACAATCGTCCCCATGCATGAGCGAAGCCGCACGGATCCAGAGCATGAGCGTCCAGTCGTAGAAAAAATGGCCGGGCGGGACTATCTGTGAACGACGACAAAGGTCGGCCGCCGATAAACAAACACGACACACACGACGCCCGACGTCCGATAAGGTCGTAATTTATCAAATGCGCCCAGTGGCGCAACTGCTGACAGCTCCTTCCTCTGTGGCCGACGCGATAAGCGCCGGGCCCGGGCGCCCCCGGCTCGCCGGCTTTGTTGCGAGTTGCAAGCTCCCCGCGAACGACCGGTCCGGCAGGGGTGGGGACGACAGAACAAGATTTGCCCCTCTTGAGGAAAGGCGAACGTCATTCGTCGAGCTCGGCCAGCCGATTCTCGGAAGCCGCGCCGAACAGCCCGACACTCGCGGACACGCGCACCAAATCACATCCGTCGCTGACGCAACAAGAACACCCAACGCCAACCCACCGACGCTTTCGTTTTCGTCCGAGGAGGCGGCGCGCAACAAACAGGAACACACGCGCCAAGTAAGATGAGACGCGAAGAACGGAAAATCGCGCGTGCGCAACGGGACAGCGAGAAAGACGGCCACAGACGCTGCGGCAGGCGATCAGGAACACCGGGCGCGACCGATGACACCCCGCGAAACAAGGCGGATGACGAGCGGAGCGGCCGTCAAGGCCGTTGAGGCCGAAAGAGCATCTCTCCGGACCGCGCACAGTTCTCGCTGGGGTGCACGTGCGCAGCCAGCCAAGGCGATGCGAAGGCGAAGATAACGCCGACGCCAGCGGCGCGATCCGCGCCGCTTTGCCGATCGCTTGCGCCTTCCAGGTGAGTGCGTCCGGTCCGTTCCAAACGACCAATCCGCAGCGCGCCGAGCACGCCAGACTCGTCGGCGACCGACGCGACCGACTGACCACTCACTCCAGTCCCCTTCGCCCCGCCTCGTCCCATCGCCGCAACTATGGAAGGCACGCGGCTATGTCTCCGAGTCCCCGCCGGAAAGCCGCCGCTATTCAAACATCGCGGTTCCGACTCGCGCAATCACCGTGATGCGTCCCCCCCCCGTCCACGCGCAGCTGGTGATCGCACCAACATCCCCACCATCGCCGATCTACCATCCTCATCTTAGTGTCAAATATTCATTAGCCCACCCGCCAACGGCCATTCGGCATCTGTTGTTTAGCGCCCGACGAGACAGTGGCGACCGGCGCGAATCCCGCCAATTAGACGCAGATTCCGGGGAAATTGAATCGGCGGGTGTGGACCGATTGGGCGACCGCCCGTCGACGCCCCGCTGATTGCCGTCGGTCGGGTAAAGGGGCGCCGTGACCCGCGTCGTAGGAACAAAACGCCGCCAGAATCACACAAGACAGATGACACCGGATGAATGAATGACGGCAAACGACACTTACCGACACAACGGCCGACGCCCGTCTCCTTGGGGTCTAGGTCGCAGCGAAGTCCCGAACGACAGATGCCAGCGGCGCCGTTCGTGCCGCCACACACCCCGTCCACCGGGCGCGAGCACGCCATGCAGCACCCGCAGAGGTCCGCCACGGCGTCCATCGGGTCGCAGTCGAGTTGGGGGCATACGGAGCGGTCGCAGACGGCCGGACAGTCCGCGGCCGCAGCGACGGCGGCATGGAGGACGGCGGAAAGAAGCGACAGAATAAGAAGGGCGCGCCGGCGTGGGTCGGTCATTCTTCGGGAAATGACGCTGACCGGCGCGCAGGGCCGTGGACCATGGCACGACGCCGCAGAAGCAATAGAAGAGCAGCAGAAGAAGCGGAGGAGGACAAGTCGACGACGGGCGGTTGGACGGCCCAACGCGACATCGGACACCGGCCCGACGGTGAATTGATTCGGTCGGCGCTAGCGGCGGCGGCGGTGGCGGCGGCTGCGACGGGACCGGTCGGCCAATCGTCGCCGCGCATCGGGCGGCCGTGCAGCTGAAGACGACGGCTAGACTTTGCCGTACTACTACCGTTGCGCCGTCGGCAAACAATCGTCTGCTCCTCGCAGATAGTCGTCGAGTCGGCGACCGTCGTGCGCGTCGTGGGGGCGAGAGGGCGCCTACCTATGTAGCTGGAGTGGGGATGCAGAAGCGCCGACTTGATCGACCGCACCGCGCTCGTTCACCTGCGCGTCCGATGGAATGCGCGCGCTTGATCAAACAGAAAGCCGTCCGCCCCGTCGTCACGCGGTCTGAGCAAGGACGACGAGCCGCGCGGTCCAGTCAGACGATAGCTCAAGACAGCCAGGGGTCATGCGAAACGAAAAATTGTGGCCCGAACGGTACGAAAAACGATTGGACGTGCGTGCACAAGTCGGAAACGGGCGCGTCAGTGCAGACCGACGCGACAACGACTCCGGCAGAGTCCGACGCAAACATGCGGGCTTATCGACGCCAAGAATGACGAGCGACTACGAGTCTGCCGGGTCGTCGCGGTGCTGATAGTGCCCCATCCCCAGTCCCCTCACCCCACCCGACCATTTGTTTGGCGCCGCCGGTGGTGCCTGTCGCTCGTGACCCGCTGTTTGTGCAAGCCGAAGCGCCCAAGCTTTTTCACGCCGCCGCCACCCAGCAGCACCCACACGGGGGTGGAGCCGATTTCCGTGCTAAGAAGTCTGATCGCCGAAGGAAATTCGCTTTGCCACCGCCCGTTTTCCCGCCCGCTCACGCAACACTCGGCGCGCGACAGTTGCAATGAAACATAAACGCACACCGCAACATCGGCGCCGGGAATGGCCGTGCGGACCCAACCGGCACGGAAACGTCCGGCGGAAAATAGGAAAATGATGGGAGAGGAAGGGAAAAAAGCGCCGACCGCAGAAACGATCAAAGCGATCGAACCGCCGCGTTGATTTAACGCCTTTGTGCGCCGACGAGCAAGAACGATACAAACTGCCAGACCGCTGCGCCGACCACCACAAAGACTCAAAGCTGCACCAGCACATGGGATGAGCGGGCCAAGCGCCGTTCGGCAGCAGAGCGCGCCCGGGCCACGACGACAATCACCCGCCATTCATCACTGAACGATGGACATAAAGACGAGCATGGCGCTCCGAACTCGTATCGCATGCTGGTGCGCTGTGAGCCGGCAGCCGGTAATTCAATGGCCGAAAAGGGCGCTGAATCGCGCTCGCCGGGCCAAGAGGCTACGGCAGACGGCGATCATGACGCCGCCCAGCCGCAGAGTGCCATCATTGTACCTTTCTAACGGCGTCATTCAAGCGGAGCTTATAAATAATAACGGCCTAGTGTAAGAAACAGCGCATTGGTGCGGGGCGGAGATTGTATATTGGCCGTGTCGATTCGCACGATATATGGCATCGAGCCCGTCCTCCTAACTAGTGAATGCGCCGCGTGCGCGCGCCGACAACAACGTGTGCAAAATCAATGCGTAATCACGTCCTGTTCCGAGTTGTAGCCGAATAAAGTTACTCAACGTACAGAAGATAATGATGATGAATATGTTGATTACTTACGTAGCTGTCACTCTCACGTACGGACGGTGCGCCACTGAGCGCGCACGCGGACACGGAATGAACGCATCAACAGTCAGTCAGGTTCCTAAGAAGCGCATTCGACCAACTGGACATCCCAGAAAACGAGAAACATTAACAATAACAAATTGATCAGTTCACAACGCGTCGTGTCTCAGCAGCTTCAAGAAGAAGAGAAGAACAGTCAGAGGTCGTTGCAGCCAATTGGTGGTACGATTATTCATTCGGGCCAACGATTAGGGGAACAGGAAGACGGACGGAGTAAGAACGAAAAATGCACGAATCACACAACGGACGAAACGGACTCGGTGGAACAAAGTGCGCAATCATAGCTTAGAAGAAAGAATATTACTGTGTGCATGCAGCATAAATGAAGCTCTTTAAACAAAAATGTTGCACACACGGATAAAAGAATACTGGAGAACGATGCCTACCCTATTCAAGATACAGTGATTGGTGAATAACGTGCAACAATGAATGAATAAACACAATTGAATGCAATGGCTTGATTCGGTCGGAGAGAGAGACAAAAGGAAGAAGTAAGGTCTACACTGACGCACCGGCAAGGCTTTCGCGACACAGACACAGACAGAATCGATCGATCGATGGTGGACTACTTGATGCCGAGCTTTTTCATGCAGTGTTGGAGTCCTTTCTCTTCGTATTCTTGTCGGGAAATCCAAAAGTCCAAGTCGCGATCGCGCATCAAGTGGGCGAGCACCGCACCGCCCAGGAACACCATGTGCTTTCGTCGCGGCGGCGCTTCGATGCGGATTTTGAACTTCTACAATGTGGCCGACGCTTAGTCATCGCGCACCCTACCATCGCCCACATCAGCGCGTCACCATCACGCTATTAGACATTCTTACTCACATTAGTCATCCACCCGGGAACATTCCTCCGCTATCGCTCCCGCTGTAATAAAACTTGCACAGCAAAACGAAACTTTGCACCAATATGTTAGACTAACTTTTCAGAGACGAGTCGTAAAATGCACCGGCTTTTCTCGTAAATACGCCCCCGGGGGTATTATTGAAAGCTTTCTCGATAACAAGCCCCGGGGCGTATTTTTCGAGCGAAAAGTTATTCTGAGCCCGAAAATTTTCTGCTATTTTTAAGACAAATTTCGTCAAATTCGGTATTACTTTTCTGTTCAATCGGCAATATTCTTGAAAATTCAATGAATTCGTGAAATGAACAAATAAATGATGTATTAGACCTGTTTTATCAGTATCGTGACACAAATTAACATATTATTTCCCTTTGTAGTCTACGAAGTAACTACAGTAGTTTGTCTACTTGTCGAAAATACGCCCCGGGGCGTATTTTTCGCGCTTATGTGAAGGTCAAAAAACGGCACTTTCAATAAAGCGTTTCTTGGCGTATTAACGAGAAAACCTATTAAAAAGAGTACGGTATTGAGCAGAGAATCTGCATTGTTGATTTCCGATCCAATCTACTGCGCATCTTAAATTAGATCGCTCCGTCCCTGCGTTCAATTTGGAAAAGAAATCGAGTTTTTGCTGCGAGCTGCGAAAAAGGAACTGGCCGGAGATGATTATATTAACTTTTTGTCAGCACTTCTACCGAAACCAGTAACTGGATCGACACACATCACAATGGAATGCTACTGACCTGGAAAGCTTCGGTATTGCCCTTGAGAACGCGGTCAAGATAAAGCTGCTTGAGCTCACGCTCCAAACGACTCGGGAGGCCGGGGTACATCGTCGTACCGCCGCTCAACACAATATGTTTGTAGAATTCCAGACGAGTGTCTGAAAATTCGTAAATTTCATTACTTTATACTCCATCAATATAGTGTCACAAAAACTTTGAAGAATTACGGAGACGGAATTGGCGCAATTGCATAAAGAAAGAAAGTTATTTTTCGTTGCGATTTGCATGAACAAGTAAAAACTGCGGCGTACCAATATCGGCTGATTGGATGACGCCAAAAAGAAGTTCGGACAGGCCGGCTTTCTCCACGTTGATCAAGTGAGGTTGGAAGAGCACCTCGGGCGCTTCGAACCGCTCGCCACCCACTCGCACCACTCGGCCGTCTGGTAACTGCAAAGCAAACTCTTGTTCAGTTAATCTTCATCCATCAAATAACAATAATCGACATTGAACTATTCAACAGTCATGTTCAGAAAAAGGGCGAGCCGCGGGCCGATTTTAGAAAATAATAATTACTCAAGTAATAACACAGAGTCACGTTGTTTCTCACATTATTCTTAGCAGTTGCTTCAGATTTCTGTTTCTTTTACTGGTTCCAAAGTGTTTGAAAATATGAAGACAATGACAAAATGTGGTTATAATTGCAATTTTTTTAAGTCGGCCGGCGGGCTGTTCCACAGGATATGTGCGGGCCGGGGCCGGGCCGGCCAGATTTTTGTTTTTGTGCGGGCCGGTTTCAGAAACTTTTGCGGGCCGACCCGTGAACATCACTGCTATTGAGCAAGGCGCGGGACCATTTAAGAAGATTAGTGTTCGTTCACGATGAAAAGTGACATTAATTCGCACCGTGTACGGTTCGACGAGGACAGTGGTATCGAGTGCCAGCCGCTGCTCTTGCTCCACATCGTATGCAACGTAGCATAGTTTCTCCTTAAGTTGTCTGACAGTCTCGAAGTCCGCCGAATGATTGAAAGCGTATCCGCGCAGAAGCAACAACTGAAATGTAAATCAGTGAAAATAATCAACATTCCCACCACAGCCGCAGCTGACATGAAAAACCACTGTTATATAAATAGATAAATAAATAATTCAAATGGAAAAACCTTTGTACAAACTTTTGTCCTATTCTATCTGTAAATCAGATACAAAAATAACATTTTATACTGTTATTTTCATATTGCTGCCTGTTTATGTTTACCTACAAATTAGCATTTTAAATAATAAGCCTAATGACACACTCTGCCGAAGCAGCCAGCCGAAGCATTTCAATACCCGAAGGCAAAGGAGCTGGCAAAGGCTGTCAGTGAGTGTCAACCACAAGGGCTGACAAACACAAAAACAGGTGGGTATGAACCCAAGAGAGACCTTTGAATAGTAAACTTGTCATTATTATATAATTCAATATAAAATTCAGACACACATTCAATTAATTTGATAACCGGAGCGTTTTCTCGTTCAGTTTAGTTTCATTCGCAAACACATCCCTGCATTGGTAGTTCGCAATAATAACGTTGCAATCATCGGTAACGATTCAACTTCAAACAAACAGCAAATATAATATATTGCGTTCCCAATGAAAATGCAATGTTTTTGTGCAAATTCCAGACAAACTTTTTTGCCGAAAGCAGAATTATTTTCACAACAACACGGCGTCATTTAGTCAGTTGGAATCACAATTATGAATTTCATTTTCCCACAGGTAGTGCCAATACGCGCACTCAATGATTCAGCGAACAGACGTATCAATCATAGCCGCATTACTAATAAAACACGTTTCGCACCCTACTCACTGCACTGCCAAACAAATTCAATGAATGAAGTCGTTTTTAGTCAGAATTTTTCGAACGGTTAACCGGAAATCGATCCAACACCGCTCAATTGAATGTCCCGCGCTGTGAAAATCCAGAATTTATTGTATTGAGTATCATTGCTACTTATGATTTAAATTTATTTCTAGTAAAGGTCTGACAACGACATTTAGTCACTTTTGCACATCAAAAATTCTGGGATTTTCTACAGTACGTTCTTAACCGTTAAAGAAATATGAGTATAGTCAGGGTTGCCAGATTTCCAAAATCGCCGAGGAGTACATCATTTTGAAACACTGTAGTCCCCCTTATGTTTTCAGTTTTTTGCAGAAGTACGTCGAGGAGTACATTTTGAAATACTGTGGTCCCCCCTTATGTTTTCAGTTTTTTGCAGGAGTACGCCCCCCTTCCGAGGAGTACATTTTACCTGGGAGGAGCACACCTGGCAACC
>JAQGCX010001374.1:0-11219 GCA_034700205.1 Plectus parietinus
GCTCTCTGCCAGAACCGACGCGTACCTACTGAACGCCATGCCCCACTCGGTCAGATCTCGCAGCACGCGGGCACAGACCGAAGCCGCTGTCGCTTCGCTGCGCCAGCTTGAACTCCTCCTGCGCCTTCACCTCCCCCACGGGAAGCAGCTCCGATAGCTCTACGTAGCCGAGGGCGTAAATGCGCGCGCGGATGGCCGGCTTGATGAGCGACCGAAACGAGCGCGGCCTGCATGGAATGGCGGAGGCGCGGTGCGATGCGACCGGCGGGGCGTAGTACGCCGGGTCTTCTTGCGAGATGCCGAGGTGGTCGTCGGCGATGTCGTCGTCCTGACCGCCCGTCTCTACCGCGGGCACCGTAGGTTGAGCCAGCGCGTTGCGAATGACATCAGCGAAGAGGGGCACGTTGGCCAGGAAGTGCGAAACCACCGGGTCGTCGCCCACCCCGCCTTGGCTGGTCGTCTGCTTGGGGGTCACCTTTTTCTTCTTGGCCACTGATGCGTTTGCCGTGAGACCCGCCTCAGGGACCTGGCGCTTCTGGTTGATAATTTGTAAGGGTGGGGTGGGTGTGTACAGCCGCCCGCCCCCTCGGGCCGCCGCCCGCTGACCGCGCGCGGACATCAGAGGGTCTTGCGCAATTGTCCGACCGCGACCCCTTTTACCGCTCATCGTGATTATTTTTCAATACTTTTCCGATTACTTCTCGATACTCACGCCGTGACACACCACTTCAGCACGCAACCGCGCGGGAATAGATGTAAAAACTCGAAGACGCCGCTATAAGCTATCGCCTTCTACGACTCAAAACGCGCCACACATATAACCAATACAAACGCGTAAGGTAAACAACCGTATCCTTCGACAACTCTTTCGTCGATGGCCGAAGACGCTGTAGCCGAGGAGGAACGTGGAGGCTGCGAAACGGTTCAATGAACATCGACGCGAGCGAGAGGCGAGAGGAGGAAACAAGAGAAAAAACTGCGCCCGCTTGGGAAGTAGCTCGAGTGACCGCTCAGCACGCTTTTGCGCAACGCATATGCCAGGCTAAGGCGCCGGCCGGCGGGAATCGGGCTGACCCGTCCGCGTGAACAATGGTAATATAGCAATTCAATTACGGTGAAGATTTATTGCCGCCGCGTTGACAGCCTGCTGAGTGCGAGTACAAAGGTGTTAATAAATCAGAGTGATGGCGGGTTGGATTAAAGAGGAACAGACACCCAATCAAGACCGTCTACCGATCCAATATTAAAATGAGTCGAAAGAAGAAGCAGTTTCGGCTGCTTTGCGTTATCGAAAGCGATTTGTTCCATAAAGAGTACAAGTTGACAGAATTTATCATGAAGCCGAATTTGCAAAAAAAATTAAAATGTAATGTTAACCTCCAGTACTATTACGGATGCTTGAGGCAAAAATGTACAAAATTCCATCTTTATTCCGATAATAATATCTAAAAGGCTATTCAATAATTACAAAACATTCGAGGGGGACTAAGCAGAGGTATATTTGATGGGTGAGTTCCGAAATCCGGAAAAAACGTATTCGCCACGCAGTGGCAACGAAGGTTATTTGGAAAATTTTGGTTACATTTAATTGGAAATAAAAATTGCTTTTTGAACTGAATTGATTCCTTCATCTTCGATGAAGATATCCTCGCCATATTTTATTTTGTTAAAGACAATAAATACAATCAAAAATAGACAGAATGAGGATAAGATTTTTTTCGAAATTTTTAGAAATAAAATTGGTCATTATGTTGCCGATCTCGGCTCGGTTTCAAATTGTGATGGTACCAATCGATAGAGGAAAACATGAGCTTTAATTCTAGGGTAACTTTTGATTATGACATTGGTACAACTTTTTCGAGGAAATTACAAAAAACTGAAAAAACGGTAGAAGTTGAAAATTATTTTCCAATTTTCTCAACGAAGAAAGCATTAAAAATTAAAACTGTGGTCATTTTCAGAATCCTCGTTTAATTTCTGATCGAATAATTTCCTCAAAAGTTGAAATCGAACTAATTTTGACAAAGTAATAAATTTTGAAAATAAATTTAAATTTCCCGCCGTATCTCAACACTAAAATTTTTCAAAATTTTTCTGATTTCATTTTTCGCAGTTTCAGCCCAGAATACACTGATATGAAAAGTTTCAGCGAAAACTCGAAATCTTTTGCAAACTGTGCCAAGCCAAACTCGGTCCTTATAAAAGCGTGTCTTAACCCCTTCCCGAGTTTTCGACCCGAAAACACCTCTGATCAAGTTAATCTGGCGTAATTTAATTTTTCTGTCCGGTCTTGGGTTTTACTTCTCTTATTTTCACCTCTTCAGTTCAACGGGGGAGGCGCGATATTGCTTAAGGAGCGAGGGAACCAAGCACGAGTTGCATTCGGTAAAATAGACTCCATCAAGATCCAAAAACAAGATAATTGCGCCAAAGAACGAAAATGGTTTCCATGATGTAATTCTGATGCAAACCATCGTTTTCTGAAAATACAATTTACGAAACTTACAGTAATTACCGCATTTGCACAGTGTAACATTCTTCGTCATGGAGAGAAATGCTTGCATCAATGATACTGAAAACCAAAAACAGATAAATTGAATTTGCACCATTTCAGTGGTTGGTGGATGCCGGATGCGGCTTACTGTGCTTACGTTTCGCTCAACGGAAAGTTTGTTCCGAGTCAATGGGACGGTTTATACGGCCATATTTATCTCATTTGCGTCATTCAAACAACAAAACTCATCGTGTGCAATGATAGACATGCAGCAACAGTCGAAGAGAAAACAAATTTCCTATATAGTACGTTAGTGGTGATGCAATTTTAAAAACATTGCGTTCATGATGTCAGTTAAGCGCAACCACTAAAAGCTGCAAACTGGGTGAGGCAAAAGCTGTCCCCGTAACTTGCTTCAAACCCGTTGCCGTCAGTAAATATGATAGCGGGCTGTGACGCATGAAAATGATAAAAATGAACAGTCGACTGTGTGTCGCTATCAATAGTGATATGTGCATCTCAGCTCTTGTACAGCTGCAGTGCATTGGAAACAATTTTAAAGCAGTAATATATCTGCCAACATGCCCTCCCTACTTCTATTCTCGTTGTCTGCATTAGTGACATTTTCCTGTCCGTGCCCGCAAAATTGGCGACCATTACCAATCGATGGAAACAGATGCTATCTGCCTGTGACATTGAAAAGAATTTGGTCCGACGCAGAACAATACTGCACTACTGCCGCAACGAATGGACATTTGGCGTCTATTTCTTCCGCTTTCGAGACTTCTTTCATTAATGGTATGCAGACGTACCTTGGGGGCCCTCAAGTATTAAGATCCGCTATTTCTAATGGTCAGATTAGGGCTGAAGTACTGCGGCAGTTGCGGCTTCTATGTTTTTTGACTCCAAACAATGTTTCACATTTCTAATATCTGTTTTGCTCGATTGCATGTTAAAGAGCGTTCAAAATGCTATCGAATCATGTTAAATATGTTTCATTTTGAAGTTTTTGCTAAAGAATAATTTTCACTTTAAAAGTCGTTTTCATGTTCTCGATGTAATCTTTTGAATTCCCGCCAACAACTTCATTAATTCTTGTCATTTTTTAATATGTTATAGACGATATCATTCTCTTTTCAAAAAGTCCAAGCTCAGCTAAAACGGGTAGTAGCTTCGAGACAGAAGTCATGTACGGTACTTTGATATTGGGCGCTTTGGTACCTTTGGCACAACAGGCGGAAATTTTGATAAGAAGACACTGAACTTAAAATAAGACGCGCTGTTGTTTGCATATCGGTGACTAACTCTTTCACCTGCGTAATTAGATTTCATATAAGCGTTTCTTTTGGCCCAATGCAATGCTGAAATTTCGATGAATCTGTCAGTTGTGATATTCAATTTTCGTTTTTTTCATTCAAACATTTTTTCACTCCCTAACTGTCACGAAGACGTACAAAAAATATCAGCAAAAAATATAGCAGTTTGGTTATGCTACAGCTCAAAATCTACCGTGCGATATGGAAAATCGACTTGAAAAACTCGTGTTCCTGAAGTTAACTTTTGAATTCCACCAACATTTGTACGATTTCTTGTCATTTTTCAATTTGTTGTAGCCGATATTATTCTCTGTTCAAAAAGTCTAGGAACAGCTATAACGGTTAAGTTTTGGCCGAGAATAAGCTATCAGTGTGGGACCCTTGCGGGGATATTCTCGTGTGCGTGTCTGGTTTAGGTAGCAATCATTCACGCGAAGACACAAAGTCATGCATACCCGTTCAAAGTTCGTAAAATGAGCATTTCTAATAGGATTCTTATAATTAAAAAACGAAAATTTAAATTGAAACCAGTTCTAGAAGATGCAAAAAACCGCACTGAATTTGGTCGCGTAATACCTGAGTTATTCGTCATCAAACGTGTTGATAAACTTTTGAGACACCCTGTAGTCCGTTTTCAATAGTTTTGGCACATTGTTCGTTTTTGATTCTCACATTCACAATCTAAACATTACGGCAGAAGAACTGAAGCAGAAACTTGGAGAAGAAATTCGACAATTATACATGTTCATGTCACCGCAATAAATACGCGCACATTTTTTATTGTATAGAGTCGTTGAAAAACGAGTGACATTGCGCTCTGAAGTCAATCAAACGGGCAAGTTATCTTGACCCTGGAGTCAAGGTTCCCCCTGTGATTGCGGCCGGAGGTCGTAAAACATTTGAAATTTTGAATTTCCCGAAACATAGTTGTGTATACGGCGACCTCCCCCCACCCCCGGCCACCAGCATGTAGCCGACCTCGAACCAGCGTTACAGGTAGTATGCACTGGACATATTTGTTGTCTGTCATATAACAGTTGACCCAAAACAACAACTGCATCAATGGGAGTCAGACTTTGTCTGGTCCGGGAATAATTTCTGGTATATTAACAATTTTTTTCGGGGTCCTTTCGAAGGTCTCCATGCTCACTTTGGCTTTTTCCAGTTGTGTAATCATTGTGGCCGGAAGAAAGCAGCAACAAATTCTTCCCAATCCTGGCCAAATTAGTGCCGCCATGTCGATGTCAATGGTAAATTTGCCTAAAAATCTCTAATTTTTTGCAGGAATGAAAAGCTAATCTTCACTTGTGATGAGACTGGCGGGCGCTCCAAACAGAAATACAAGCAGAATCCCAACTGTACTGTAATATGTGTAGGATAGTTTGAGTAAGTACTTGATGCCAGTGCTGCAACAATATATTTCAGTAACAATGAAGCTGTATGGTTACCACCATACGTACAGTTCAACATCAGGTGCAGAAGTGAAGCCAATGAGCCCATGAGAAGAGTTGTAACCGGCGGCAAGCAGTGTCTCGTTGCTGCAGCCCATTATGGACTGTACCAGATTGGACTGGTAGGGTTTGATGACCTGCGCCGAGAGTGCAATCCAGCACATGACTATACACGAACCAAACACACCAATGAACGCGCCCTGAAAATCGTCATTGATGGCAATGGAAGGTCAAGCTTTTTCTGCCTGCTTGTTAGCCCATGGGAACATGAGACCCAGGAAGAATAGTCCAGCAAGTGGTGCGCCAACTGCGTGCAGAATCGTCATCGACGCATGTAGAACGCCGCCAAGATTCTGTGCAATGCACGCAAAACCAATGGCAACGAATCCAAACAAGCAGGCTGAATTAAATAAGTTATTCATTTGGCACTACATAACAAAAAAATTGATAGAATATCATACGGTACCAATAAGCTTGTTAAGATGCGTTGCTCTATTATCATGAATTTTGCTTCCATATGTTGTTGGCTTGATGAAGTCTGTCCAAACGACGGCAGCAATAGAATTGAGTCCACTGGAAATTGTGCTCAATGTTCCACTGTACAGGCAAGCAAGAAACAGTCCCGTGATGCCTGGGAAGTGGGCGAGCACATCCATTGTGAAATAAGGCAGCAGCTGAAATAGGTCATCACTGCGAATTGATCTGCAATCAGAACCTGCCTGGTCACGGTTTTTTACTTTCACCAGTAGCAGTGGATCGCAGTCGGCGTAGTAGGTGTACATGATGACGCCGACGATGCACACAAGCGGCACCATGGTCAGCATCCCTGGCAGCACCAAGAACAATGAGCTGAACATTAATGTTTACATTGCGCACGCATTGGCATTTACTAACAATTGAGCCTTTCGCAGCGAACTGACGCTTGTGTATCGCTGCACTGCCGTCTGATTAGTCGTGTATATGGCCACCCATCCAAACATCGTGCCAATGACAGACGACCAGACGGTCATGTAGGTGAACGGATTGGGATCAAATCTGAATAGACTTTTGCATTCAAAGTGCATTCAGAACAACGTACGATGCGATCAGCCGTCCACCTCCCTCTGCGATTTCCCAAACTCTTCCAATGCCACCAACTTTAATTGTTCCTTGAAAGGCAATGGCAATGAAGCCCACATACATGATGATTGCCTGAAATTTTCTTCCCCCTAGAGTTCAATGCGCCATTTAAATTTACTTGGAATGCATCAGTCCAGACGACTGCTTTCAGACCTCCAATGGCAGTATAGAATGTGCAAAGAACACCACTGACTGCAATGAGAAACTCTAGGTTAATGCCTGTCAAACCATTCAGTGCTGTTGCTGGTGCATACATGACAATTGCCATGTAAATGATCTGCAAAACAAATGTTTTGAGAACACAGAGTTAATTGCTCTAACTTACAGTTGACAAAACAAACATCCCTGAACCAACCAGTCGTATTGCATAAGATTTATAACGCATTTCTAAATACTGAAAAGAATGCACATATTACATACGCTCACAGAAACAATTGTGAGCTGTATACCTCATAAGCGCTGGTCAGTTTGAGCTTGTAAAAAATGGGGAGATAGACAATAGCAGCGATGGGCAAGGCAAACACCATTCCAAACACGTGGAAGAAGAAATTCGTACCCTTCATGTACATTTCTGAGGAGGTGCCCAAGATGAGAATGCCTGACAAGAAGCTGACCATCAGACTGAGCGCTGTTGGCAGTATGGGCATGTTCCTGTCACCAAGCAGAAACTGCTTGGTCGTCTTCTGGCCACCATTGGCAAACGCGAAGTATACGCCTATTGCGACCGAGACGGCCATTGTACCAAGGAAGATGACATAGTCAGCCAAGTGCAGGTAGCCAATATCTTCAGTCACCATTGAGGAAATGAAAATGACTGTAAATGACTGGGTTAGTCGATTGTTTCAGCGTCGATGTTTGAAAAAGACGCGAGAGTGGATGGCACAATATAGTCACGAAAACTATTACTGTTCTGACTGGCAGCACAGTGCTTGACATAACATCATGCTCGATCTGTCACCTAATCAAGTCAGTAGAACCACAGCGACTGACATGGCCAGCCTGTTTTTGTAAACACCAAGAGCATTATGGTGTTTACGAATAGAGACCTATCATTATTTTGGTCCACAAATCTGTGCGCCAAGTTGCTTCTATTTATTTGATTTGATTGTGTGCATGCAAACGCTGTTTTTTTTCATGAAAATCCTTTTTTAATTAAAATATAGAGCAAATGGCAGAAGAAAAACACATCAAGAATGCATGCAGTCAAATGTACTACATGATTGGTAGCGATTGTTTTTATGGGAAAGAAAAATATGCAAGAACACAATTCAGTTGGGTGTGGTTGGTATGACAGACTGCGAATGATGAAGGTGCATGAAGTAAAAGCAGAAAGATGGGCGATGATTACAGCAATCTCTTTAACTTTCTACTTTTCGATCTACTTGCCCCAAAATTTTCCCAAATTCGCCAATTGAACGACAATGAACTTCCTTATCATGATGTACCGGGATTTTCCGTAAAAGAGGGGGCCCCTCTTATTCGGAAAATAGGATTTGGTGGCTGAAAAACGGGAACCAATTAAGAGGGGGCCCCTCTTATTAGGAAAAAAGGATATTGCTGCTGTAGGTCACAGAATAGCGTAAATTCAGCATTTTTTGCACATTTTAAAATAAAAATAAGCTCCTTATGTCTGGCAACTGATTGTGTGTAAGCGATTTAGCTGTTTTTAACTCATTTTTTCATTTTATAGAATAAAAAATCAATCGTTTCGCATTCATTTTAAAATCTGTTCTTTTTATAATGTGCTGTAGACCATAGGTTTTTTTTGGGGGGGTTTACCCCCCCTCGACCCTGACCGAAGTGGGCAAAAGAAGCGAAATTTTTGTTAACCCCCCCGTCCCAAGAAAAAAAATGAAAAAAGAGCATCGCTGGGAAAGAAATTCAATGTAACCAGAGGTGGGCACCAGTTTCAAACCACTCCAAAAAAGGTCTCCAAGCATGCTTCCTTCCCAATGAAAACTCAATTTTTTTTCCACTAGTGGCACATGTCTACCTCCTGTTGCCACCGTACATAAATCGGTCTGTAACAAAAAAGTTCCCAATTGAAACGATTTTGAAAATGATAGATTCTAGTGAAAGAAAACCTGGGGAAGTCGAATATGGCAATCAAAATTGCCTCAAGCATAAAAAAACCCAGTTCGCCGAAAAATTCGAAGTGAGGTCACCGTCCTCTTGCTACTGTACATAAATCGGTCTATACACCAAATTTTCCCAATTAAACGTATCTTGAAAACAATAAATTCTAGTGTAAGAAACCCTGGGGAAGTCGAATATGATAAGCAAAACAGATTACAACTTCAGAAAACCCAAGTTTGGTTGAAAAATTCGAAGTGAGGTTTACTTGATATTGCCACTGTACGTTTCCAACTAAATTGGTCCATAACAAATAAGTTCCCAATTGAAACAATTCCGTAAAGAACAGATTCTAGCATAAGAAACTTTGGGGAAGTCGAATACGATAAGCAAAACTGGCTACAAAATCATGTCGCAAAGTTGTGTCCAAGGTGGCTCCAATGGATTTTCGGTACTTTCATATGATTCACAACCAATGGCCGAACTTGAATTTTTTGATATCAAAGGCAAATTTAAATGTCATAATCGACTTCCCCTAGGCTTTTTACACTATAATCCATCATTTCCTCAAATGTTTCAGTAAGGATTTTTTTGTTGTGGACCGATATTTGTACAGTGGCAATTTGAAGTGGACACCTAGATAGAAACATTTGACAAGTATATCATATTAATTGCAATTGCGATTCTCCTACCTCCTCCGTCAAAGGAAAGCAGTTCGCCAAACGAATCCCAAATTTTGCTCTTATAAGCGGTGTCTTTGTACTTCGACTGAGACATATCGTAAAGTACACGATTCCGCCGAACTAGATCGATAAGCTTGCTCTGGAGCTCTGTTCTTTCCATTGTTACTTTCTTCGCTTTTCAGAATATCGAACACAGAAGTACACCAACAAAAACACGGAACTTTTTCACCCAAGCCAAAATGCACTCGCTCGATCTTGATTCCTGATGACTGTTCGTCATGAGACCTTGTGCGAAAACATCCTTTTGCTGGTTTGCTGGACCCGCAAACCAGCAAAATGTCTGTCACGACAGACATTTGCTGGTTTGCTGGTTTGCTGGTTTGCGGGCGCATTGTAAACGCAACTTGCTGGTTCGCTGGTTGCTGGTTTGCGGGCGCATTGTAAACGGCGCTTTAGGCTTTTTGCGGAAAGGCGGCGACATCGTCGACCGTCATCGCGCCGATCTGCGTGGTGCGCACGTGAAACGGAAAGTTGCTGATGGCCGCTGACTGACAGGTGAGCACCTGAAACGATTTCCGGTGCGCCATGGGAAGCCGCCGGAGATGCATACAATGAAGAAGAAAAAGCCGTAGAAGGCGATGGCGTTTTCTACACCGTTGACCACCTTTTCGCGCTCCCAATCGTTGAGCACGTGATTCGCAATTATTATGCTCACTGGACCCATCCAGAACCTGACAATACCCTGATCATTAGCGTAGGGCGCGACAATGCAAGGGGCTATGCACAAATTACGTAACTCTTTTGGAGGGTGGGGGTCGGTCGGTAGGTTACGCATGACATCAGCATGGAAAGTCATCGTAACCAAAATCAATCGATAATGTAGAAATTTAGTACGCAGATTCTTTAATCCATTTCAAGAAGTTTGCGCTCAACAAGCAGATACACAATGGCGCCTGTGTTGAATGCAAACTACTTGAAATGGATTTAGGAATCTACGTACTAAATTTTTTCAATAATTGCATGCTATAACGTTAGTGTAACCGGAAGAAGGAAGTAAGAAATGTCAAAAAAGGGTTACGTAATTTGTGCACAGCCCCAAGGTAACAGACCATAGCGAGAAGCCAGCAGAAAAGGCCAGGTAGAAGCCGCGCTTTTCGGGGTAGCGCGCCAGCGTCATGTACGCCGAGTGACAGAACCATAGCCAAGCAAATATGCGCAGACCGACCAGGCCGTAGCCCGGGTAACTTTCAAACAGATACGTCACTTTGGCGGGATCAAACACCTGAATACACTGAATGAGAAACGCGATGATCGATCAGATGACTCACTCGAATCTGCCATACGAACAGCGCACAGTAGGTCAGAATGAAACTCGACATGAGAACCAAAAGTTTCCAGTTTGCATTTCTCGACAAACGACCTCTGCTTATTGTGTAGCCCTTCGCCAGCAAAATCAATAGATAAAGAAATGCAACTGTCCCCGCCGCTCTGCAATCAAATCAATTGATATTTCGTATGACGTGCATGCAAAGAATGCTAACCGAAATAGCTGTCCGAAGAGTTTCATTAATGGCAGACCGATTCCATCCTGCGCATAACGACCGTAAGCCGCGCACATACAGAATAGACTGAAGGTTTCGAACATCAGACTGATTAGGAACAGCTTGTATGTCTGATGGAAGAGCTGACGGGCTCGAAGCATCACTGCAACAGATCAGAGCTTCATATATTTCCACCAATGATATCCACGGACCGGTCCAGAGAAAAAGTGCGGGCCGCTTTTAGAAAAAGATAATTATTCAAGTAGTAACACAGAGTCACATTGTTTCTCACACTATTCTCAGTAATTGCTTCAGATTTGTATTTCTTTTCTGGCTCCAAAGTGTTTGCACATATGTAGACAATGAAAAAATATATGGTTATAATTGCAAAATAAATTTTTTTAAAGAGTCGGCTGACGGGTTGGCCCGCGGGCCGCGGGCCCGGGCCGAGAATTCCTGCGAGCCGGGCCGGCCCGCTGGCCAATTTTTGATTTTTTGTGAGGGCCGGGCCGGCCCGTGGACATCACTGATTTCTCTAATCG
>JAQGCX010001375.1:0-11218 GCA_034700205.1 Plectus parietinus
GATTCGAGAGGAGCACGACCGGGCGACTCGACTGCGAAAAGTGCGCGAGAAGGGTCTGAGCTATCCTTTGCTGGCCAAGCCCAAGATGGCCCACAAGCACGACATGCTCGTCGTGTTCAACGACCACGGACTGATGGACATGGGCAATCTGCACTACCCCATTATTCTTCAGACTTTCGTCCCCCATTCGGGCGTTCTCTTCAAGGTCCACTCGACTCTTCTCTCTATCACAATGGGTTGCTTCAGATCTATGTGATCGGCAGTCGTTACGAGGTGATGGTGCGGCCGTCGATCAAAGACCTGCGCGCCGACTCGAACAGGCCGAACTTCTCGTTCAGAACGGAGGACGTGAGCAAACCCGACAGCCACAGCGAGCTCAACCTCGACCATCGTCCGAACGACACGCGCATTGAACGGGCGCCGCGCCCCGACGACAACAAGCTGCACCGCTTGGTGGCGCGTCTGGCCAAGACGACCAAGCTGACGCTGCTCGGCATCGACCTGATCATCGAGCGGCATAGTCGTCGCCACTACGTCATCGACCTCAACTACTTCCCCGGCTACGAGGGCGTGAGCGACGTGGCCGACAGCCTCTACACACACATCGCCAAGCAGCTCGTCGGTCGCAAGCCGCTGCCCCTTGACCCGCCGTCCGTCGCGTTCAGCACCGCATCCGAAAAGACCGAGAACGAGTGATCACCTGTTTTGGCTCACCTGACTTGCCCATCCACTGACACTATTCACGCCATCTTGAACACGCGGTTTTACTGTACACAGATCAGGCAGACGCTTTAGGACCTAGTCAACGATGCCGTAATAATGTTCATGAATTCACAACGACCTTTCTCTCTGTGCTGTAGCCAGCGAGTTGTCGACCTACATCCACGTAATGCATGCAAAAGGTGTCGCTAGTAATGGAGGGCGTGTGTGTGGAGAAATGAATAAAAATCTGACTTTTTCGTTTAAGTCTTCCTGTAAATCGTTCGGGTAGGCGGTCTCAGCTCAGGTTTCTTTGATCATTCTTCTTTCTTAACTCCTGCGCATTGTTCCGGATTATAGCGCAAAGTTGATGGTCGATTTTGGCGATTAGAACTTGTTTTTCTGTCTGTTTGCGTGCTTTTCTCTGCTTCTGTAGTGCATTCAAGTATGTCCGTTATCAGCATCAGATTTCTTCGTTGTAGTCTGCTGTTCTGTTCTTCTGTTTCTCTGTTTCTGTTTCTCTGTTTCTCTGTTTCTCTGTTTCTCTGTTTCTCTGTTTCTCTGTTTCTCTACTCGATCCTGAGCATATGTCATTGAAAAGTAGCTTTCTTTTTCTCTATTCTTACGAAGTTAGAAGGTCATATAAGAGTTTGAAAGAAGTTCCTTAGGCTTGTTTATTAAAAGATAGGTAGATCAATGATGACAGAAGAGTATTATCTAGTTGCCAAGTCAACACATGTTCGTTCAGAAAGTTCTGGGACGGCTCAGCAAATAAGCTTTCCTGGGATAGAGTATAATACTTTTGTGCGCGACCAATGCATTTTTATTCAATCACGATTTTATGACCAGAAATATCGGATTATTTGCAGAATTGTTAGATGCAGTCTTTATCGGGACTGTGGCAGCAACAAGGAAAGAAGGATTGAATTCACTTTGGAGATGATATGATTTGGAGAGCGACGCCCTGTCCTGTTACCAGCTGTCCGAAAAGTGAGCTATCTGATATTTTGCTGAATTTGCACCTTTCACTCGGTTTCCGATGGGGTTTTCGATAGCCTGCGCTTGATTGCATGATTCTCGCTGTTTTATGAGTGCGAGACCATACAACGACCGCTTGCTGTAATCGTTACGTAATTCCTTTCAGGCGGCTTGACGCATTATTAGAGTGGCGATCGATTCCCCTTCCCTTGCAGTTAGTCTGTCTGAATTGTTTGAACTGTTGGTTGACATTAAGGTTGCGAAAATCAAACTGCAATCGGCAGCAATGAATAAATGGCTCGGTATGCATGTTTTTTCTGACGCCGCCCCGTGCAAAATTATCGAGAGATGTTTGCGACTGGCGATTCGGAAGAAAAGAAATGCATTCAGAGCAGCACACGCGGTGGCTGATGGAACGCCACATCGGCGCCGTACCATCCTGTGTGCATTTTATCGACCGACAACCGGACGTAGTGCTTCTGCTTGCGGGCGATGTTTGAGAGCGGAGATTTGGGATTGAGGAGACCGGTCCGATGGCCGAACTACTGCTGTGGTCGTCCAACCATGCCTGCTGTTTGTTTCAGGTCGCTTCGGGCCCGATGGATGCGAAGCTCAAGTTTAATCTGGCTATCGATGGGTATGGCGCTGTGGAAAATGCTCGTCCGACCGTTCACCCTCCAGTACGTGCCACTAACCGTCATTCCGTCCGTATTTCCTTCCGCTGTGTCGCTACCCGCCGCTTTAGTAACAATCGCTATGCTGCTCGGTCAGTATCCAATTCGGACTCTTCTATGCATCGGTTACGCTGCAACCCTATTTTTATTCACCGCCCTAGCATTCAACTTCATCTCTGTTTGTATGCGGCTCTGCTCGCGGTTTTGCATTTTGTTTTCTGCGCAGTGCATGTGCAAGTTTTCTTTAATGGTTTTGCCCAAGTATTTCTGTTTATGGTAGATTGCTTATACGAAAAACTGTCGGCGGTCTCTTCTAATGTGTGCTATTTCTTTTGCCTCATTGTCTCAGGTTGCAAAAATTGTCAATTTAATTCAGTTGAACTGTTGATCAGTTTCTGGCTTTAAAGAAAATCAGTGCATGCGCAATCGTCGAACCTTAATAGCTTTGAGTTTGGCTGCAATTTCACACCATGTGTTGATGAAATTGAAGTGTTGTTTTGATGTGTTTCACTTTTTCGTTAGCAAATCGTCCAGAATGATGCCGATTAGTTGCTGATGTTGTTGGCATCATTTTGAGCGACTGTTCCATTTAAACGTTGACGTCATTGCAGCACATAGAGGGCTCGCGAGTGGCGAGTCCTAGTATGTCCACGTCGTCTATGAGCGAAAACGCCATGATCGAGTGCATGCGAGTCACGGACGCCGGCGGACTGAGCGTCGCCGAGGTCGCCGACATCTTCCACACCGACATTAACGTCGGTCTCACTACGACGGAAGCCGACCGTCGCAGACAGTACAATGGCTACAACGAGTTCGATGTCGCTTCGCACGACCCTCTCTGGAAAAAATACTTGGACCAGGTTAATTGCATGACATCTTGTTACTTCGGTGTTCATCAACGCTGTGCTTTTCACATGTCTTTTAACACTTAAAACGCATACCTGCTCAAGATCCGCCATTACGTATTTGACATCAATGGTGTGCACGGGCCGGGTCGGGTCGGGTTAGCAATTTTCTGTGGCGGCCCGGGCCCGGGTCGAGCCCGTTGTTTTAGGAAAAAAACGTTTTCGCCACACAGTGGCGAATTTTTTTGACGGGCCGGGCCCAGGTCGGAAAATATTGCTTAGCGGGCCGGATCGAGGAGGATTTGTGGCGGGCCGGGCTCGGGTTGGAAATTTTTTTTTGCGGGCTGGGTCGGAGAAATCTCTGGCCCGTACACACTCCTGTTCGACATACGTCACGGGTTTTTTGCGCGGGAATTCAAACTTGAATACAAAATTTGCATTTTCCCTATTTTGCATATTAGAGTACAGTGAGGTTACAAAATTTACACAGGCTACGTCACGGGGGTCCAACCTTGCTCAGGTATGCTTAAACGTATTTTAACTTGCGAAATTCAACTCATGAATGTGAGCTTTACTGATTGATCCGTTGCTTGTTTCAGTTCAAAAATCCGTTGATTTTGCTGCTGCTGGCGAGTGCTGCCGTGTCGGTGTTGATGCGTCAAGTAGACGATGCGATCAGCATCGCCGTGGCCGTCGTCATCGTCGTCACTGTCGGTTTCGTCCAAGAATATCGGTCTGAGAAGACCCTCGAGAAGCTCAAGAAACTTGTCCCGCCCGCTGCTCGATGGTTCGTTGGCGCACTTCATTTTGTCTGTCCAACCTTTTCTGTCCAATATTTATGCAACAATCGCCCCCAACACAAGTATATGGCCCACCATATGTGGTGGTGTGTTTGCTTATTTTTTGGCTTAGGCTTAGGCTTAGTGAGGCGAGCGTAGCGAGCCGTCTCTCAGTAGCCTACATGGTGGGCCGGATACTTTGATTGGGCCGACGAAAGCGACTGTTGATTTATGATTGTGCTTTCAGGCGACTCCACGATTCGCTTCAAAACCAGACCGTCGCTCAGCATTTCTGAAACTGCACGAAGCGATCGCATGTGGTAAACATCCGAAGGGTAAGTCGGCGCAGCACGTCTCGACGCAGGTGCTCGACATGGAAGCGCAGTGCGTCGCCGACGTCGTCGATTCGCTCCAGAACAACCACGACATCTTCGACGGCGTCACCCTCTTTCGCGACTGCGTTGAAGCCGAATCGAAAATCTATCAGCACTGATAGTGATAGGTTATCCCCACTAACTCTGACTTTACGAATCGTTTTCGCTTTTGTCCTCTGTCGCACTTGGCATCTTCATTTCCTTTGATATTCCAAATATTTTGCGATCTGAACTTTCACCCACTGACCCCCAATCAATCAATTTCACTGCTTGTCATTCATTTCATGATGGTGATCGATGTGCTATTTGTTGCTATATTCCATGATGGGTCATTAACTCTCCGAAATGCTTCTGAAAGATTTGCTGCTGTCCTCTGATATTATGTGATCGATGTTCTGGATTGTTGGACATGCGAATGTCGTTATACGGATTAAGTGATCTGACGGTTTTTTGCTCTGCTCTGTGATTGCTTATTGTCATCAGTCGATTCTTTGTGCCAATCCATTGCTTTCGTTGTCGAGTATTTCTCCGAATTGAATTTAATTCAATTCAACCCGTGTTCCACTGATTCGAAATACAATGATATTGTGCTGCTAGCTTGCCTGCCTATCGCTTGAGTTTTCTTCCGCATTCGTATGTTAATTTGCTTGTTCACTGTTTCAATAAATTCTTTCATAACAATTCCATCATTTTGATGCGATTGCAAGGTTGTAAGTACCAAAAGCTGTGGCTTTTAAACAAATTTTTCTTTTATAATCAGTGTTGGGTAATTTGGAATATTCGAATCCACACTAACAAGTTAACTTCGCTTGCTTTACTGTTTGAATTTTTCAGTGACTTTTTAGATTCGGTATTGACGATGGTGAGGCAGTCATTGATCCGTCGAATAGCTTCCACATGTTGTCGCATGGATAACAAAACTGGTTTCGGTCCGAACCGGCAGTATCGCCAAGGTGTCCACTTTGTTGGCACCGAACCGCCTCAACTCAAGTATCACATGGTACGATCCCTAATCTCTGCAGCCATATTATTGTCAAAATTTCGCCATCGGTAAAGAATAAAAACTAGGCTGTGGTCTTGAAAGGAAAATAAGGACAAATGAAATGATTCTGTCTCAGGCGCTCATCGTTGACATAAACTTGTGCTCGCTGAGTATCGCTGAGATGTAAATCAAAAACTCACTGAATCCCGCAATGATCGTGTGGGTTTTGCTTGACAGATTACGGTGTCACCTTCTCGCTTCTCTTTACCCATTACAAAATGGTAACTATTATCATCAAGCTGGATTGGATTTTAGTTGCCAGACAAGAAGCCGGAGCAGCCGTATGGTTTGCAAGGAACGAATCATTTGCAGCCGGGAATGGGGAAAGTCGCCTCCAAACTTCCAACCAAGGTTTTCATGAAAAAAGACAAGGTGTACGCGTGGTGCACATGTGGCTACAGTAACCGTCAGGTATTATCCATAAAATCGTAAACGGAGATCGTGCGAGCTCGTCTTTTTTGCAGAGCAACTCTGAGTAAAGGGCTGGGCATACTTCCAATTATATATTATTGATCACGCAATATTTATTCTTGGTAATTGGTCGCTTGAAGTACAGTCAGATTCCTGACACCCAGACCGGGCGAGAAAGTACTGTAACTATCACAAAACATACGTATTGATGTTTTGGAAGTGAATCGGGCAACACAAAACATAAAATTATTGATTTATATGCTGAAATGCTGAAGCAAAACACGCCCGGTCTGATCGCCGTGATCTCGATAGTATGGCCAGCCCTTAAACAATGTGTTGAATTTACCATTATCTAAATTTACCATTATCTAAATTAACTCTTTTAAATTAACTCTTAACTCTTTTTCGCTCATAGGAATTTCGCCATCAGAAGAGTAAGACGGCGATTAATAACGTTGACGATCGTAAAAGCATTCTTATCTAAGTTATTTCTTTTGTGTATCATCGTGTATTGTACTGGACGTTTTCAGCCGCTCTGTGATGGATCACATAATCGTTACATCACGCCTGATTTGAAGTTGAAGCCAGTTCGGTTCATTCCCGACAAGGATATGGAGGTGTGGCTATGCAACTGTAAACAGACGAAAAACCGCCCGTTTTGCGACGGCACTCACAAGACATTGAAAGACAAGAGCGCTGAAGACGGCATATTCGATTAGCGATTTATATTTAGTTCATCGTTTTCTTTGTACTCAGCGCATCTAGTTCTTCTCACGATATAATTAAGTACATTGAAAGCTGACTTGATTGCGGAAGATAAAAATATGCCTTCCCTATCACTGAGCGAGCGCCTTTGCTCAGCTGTGCAACGAACGTTGTAAAGAACGACGCGAGGTGGTAATCGTGCATCGACCGGAGCTGCCGACGTCTCTTCTAGCTCATCTTTCTGCACCGCCGTTCACTACAACTATTTGTTTTAAGATTCCGTCTTAGGCGCCCTGTCTTCGAGCCTCGTTACATATGCAGCTATGGGTAGCCTCGTTGTTTTACTACGTTTTTTGCTATATGCTGTGCGAGATTCTTCGGTGGTTTGTTGAGCGCTTCGAAGCACGGCACAAGAACCCCAATGTGACCAGCTTGCTGCTTGAGGTTTGCAGTTTTATTACTTTTATTGCAGTCCATACCTGCGCAAGGTCCGTCATTACGTATTTGACATGTCACGGGCCGAAAAAATTGGAGGATTCGTCATACATCACGGGCTTTTTTGCGCGGGAATTCAAACTTCAACAAAATTTGAATTTTCCCGCAAAAATTTGAATTTCGCGCTTAAAATTTGTATATTAGAGTACGGTAAGGCTACAAAAGTGTGTACAGTCAAAACCGGATAAGAGCACAAAATGCGTATCAATTGTTTAAGCACACGCCACCGCGCAAAAAGGCTACGCAGTTCTGCGTAGTCAGTTTTCATGTTGGCGTGTGCTCAAACAATTGATACGCATTTTGTGCTCTTATCCGGTTTCGACTGTACAGGATATGTCATGGGATTCAACCATGAGATTTCTGTTTTTCAGCTGGTGGGTACGATCCAGATATGCGCACCGATGTTCGACGTGGGTCTGGTAATGGAGAATTACGGGTTGTTCGGGGTGTTCGTGGAGATTTCGCTGCTCGAGTTCGCGAACGTGTACATGTTCCGCGATGCTTTGGCGCACCCGTGTCCATTGTTCCATTCGACGACGCGACGACACATCGGCGCAGTGCGCTTCATCCTCATCTTCCTCACGCAGATGGTTGGCGCATACCTCTCGTTCTTCGTCGCGTGGAACTTTTGGAAGCTCGGAATACATTCTAAACATCTAGAACTGCTCGATGAAGACACCTGCAGCTCAGACTTAACGGTACGTCATATACTCATCATTTCTACGGATCTTCAAGACGCACCGTATACCGAGAATGTTTGCGACCAATTTCGTTGTGTGACCATAACCAGAAATGATCTCTTCCTACTCTCTATCATAATTATAATTGATACTCAATGATATTTTAGCAGCGAAAATTGCTCAGTCCCATGAACATCATTCTTTCTGTTTCAACGACATCGAATTCCGGTAAACTCTCGTAGAAATTGCGAGTATAGATCAATGGGTTTCGTTTTGCTCTAGCCGCCATTTTCAAATTTTCTCGCGACTCCTCGGTTTTTGTGTACGTACATAATTTAATATCTGAAATTGCAGGTTACAATTCTGGTCGGCTGCGTTATTGAAGGTGTGGCGACTTTTGTGACGAAAGCGGTGGAGCATTTCGCGAGTACTCGCTACTCTACATACGAAGATATCCTTAACTGCACATTCGCAGGCTTCCTTACAGTGCTCGGTATGGCTCACTTTATTGGATTTCAACTGAAGACCGTTTCCGATGCACGCTCTTTCAGGCATCAACTTTACGGGGATGTATGCGAACCCATTGGTGGCTTCGGCGTGCACTTTCAACTGTGAAGGGCTGACGCACTTGGGTCATCTGGGGGTGTACTGGCTTAGTCCGTTGGTCGGCTGGTACGCAGCCGAGTGGTTCTTCGGTTCCGACGACGAAGAAGAGAGTAAAGACAAAGAGGAATAACTGATACTCCACTTCGGCGCTCATTTCGTTGCGTTTAAACTTCAGTTCCGAAATACGTTTAACTCAGTTTCAGTTAGTGCTTGTCATAGGTACTAGGAATGCTACAGGTATTGTTCCACTGCCTAATTGTTCAAAAGAGATTTTATCGTCTGATTCTTCCCTTTCTGCGCTCAGATATTTATTGCGGTGTCTTGCCATATACCCAACATTTCAGATTTGATCAGTGTGTCTATATTTATGTTGTCGAATAGTTTGTTATTGCTTTTCAGTTCTAGTCGATCGCAAATGTTTCTAGTCAATCGTAAATGTACAGTCATTTTATCGTACTTTTGATGAACTATGAGTTCAATCTATAAAGAAACAAAGAGCCTTCCCACAAAACGCCTCATTATCAATCGTAAACGTTACCAGCAAAAACGATACAGTATGGAGACAATGAAAACCATGATTGGATTAGATGATTGAAGACAATGAGATCAACGGATCACGGGTGACTGACTATTCGTTCAAGCAGGCAGCTTCGAGAAAGAGGACTTTGAGAGCTCAGAGTGACATCGGCGGGTTGGAAGTCGGGCAGGTCGACGACGCCTCCCGCTGCGATCATAAACTGAGCTGTTATCGTTGCGCACTGAAAACGAAGAATGATATAAATTTGACTGGGAAAACACCGACCGACCTGTTGTCGCTGACTGTTGACCAGTCGGACACTGATAATGCCGTCTCGATCTTTGAGAAATCGCAGCCGGGTGTGGGGCGCTGACATCCACATCTGTCCGAGTGCCGGACGCGCTTCGCCCGTCCAGTAAACCACATGATTCACGGTCACTACAGCCAGACCACACTTTCTGGCCAGTAATCGCAGCTGACGGACGATCATCTTCTGGCATTTTCGCGCTGAAACGGATGTCAATCGACACATCGCACTTGTAAGTTGACCAACCAGCGGGATCCGTCATGTGCAGTGATGTTCCACTCAAACAGCCACCAATACTGTCGATTATCAGCAGTAAAATGTTTCCGTGCTCACACAATTTCTGAAACTTTGCTTTTAGTCCATCATTCAAACATGGTGCATCATCCACCTCCACATCGCTGACGGCTTTGGTGAGGTCGTGTTCGTCGGCCACTCTTTTCACCAATACCCGCGACAGTAAATCGTTCACCTCCTGAACGCCCATTTATCCTCAAGCATTCGTCAAATAAAGACTGACAGACTTCGTCTGAAACATTTGGTTTCTGTTGGCGCAAAATTTCCAGCAATCGTGACGCTCGAAAGCTGCCATTCGAATCCAGGTAGACCGCCATTGAACGGCGAACTCCATTGTCGTGAAGAAACATTTGCACGATCGTGCTGAAGCATAACTGAAATATACCGAGTACTGTAAATGGTGATGATATCGTTGACAGCAGCACCTGAGTCTTTCCACATGCTGCTTCTCCGACCAGCTCTGTCACCTCGCCAGACCACAGACCGCCGCCAACCAATTCATTCACACTAAATGCACAGCAGTATACTATTTCTTTGACGGTAAAGAGCGTACTGTACCGTAAGCACCGTAACCTCAGCATTTTAGGTATGCAATAGTGACTAAATGTCGTTGTGGGACGTTTACTAGAAATGGGTTTTAATCATACGAAGTAATGATACTCAATAGAATAAATTCGGGGTCATTTTGACAGCGCGCGACATTCAATTGAGGGGTGTTCGATCGATTTCCGGTTAACCGCTCCAAAAATTCTGACTATACAGCTCGATTGGTAATGTAGACACAGACGCACCTTGCACTGCCAGTGGGGACAATGATCAACGCGCTTGTCAGTCGACGAAACAGATCCCAGCCGGTTTCCAGCTCTTCGTTGGCGGCGTTCGATTCACTTGTACCAGCATCACCTTCCATCACGTAAGCAGTGCTTCACTGAAATAGGACACAAGTCTGTGAAGCTTTGATGCTTATTGCGTGCAAAAGAGACAATATTGCCGATATCCCTCGAATCCCTCAAAAGACGAGCAGAGTGAGTTGAAACCAAGGTCATACTAGCCGGAGATGACGATGGGAGATAAGTGGCGAGGTCAGATCGATGGCGCGGCACGTGATTACGCGGCCAGACGGCTGACTCCCAGTCAGCTGCGCCGTGTCCGGGCTCGACTGGCACGTGCCGCCCTCCCCAAATCTTCGCTGCGCCCGTTCCCAGATCGCCCTCTCCCTCGCTGCATCAAATCACATTGGTTGAGCGAACTTCGTTTCCCAACCAACATGCGCGACATGTACTTCGCGGCTGCAGTGTTAGTTCTGCTGGTACAAGTGTCCCTGGCAGCCTATCCGCCAACCGGCCAGTTCACCGAAGGCGAGCCCTGGCCGCTGCCCTGGAACATTTCCTACTACAGCTTCAACCACACGCTCGTGCCGACGACGTTCAGCTTCAAGACGGCCTACAAATGCGACATTATCGATCAGGCGCTCACTCGCTATCAGAAGATCATGTTCGGCAACAGCGAACAAATGGAAGGCGACGATTCGATGAGCGATGATGCGACACTGACATTTTTGACGGTGGTCGTGACTGAGAAATGTCCGGTGGGCGTGCCCCAACTGGGGATGGACGAGAGCTACAAGCTGGACGTGCCGCCGTCGGGCGGCAACGCCGTGCTGACCGCGCCGCAAGTGTGGGGCGCCCTGCGCGGTCTCGAGACGTTCTCCCAGCTCCTCTTCCATCCCGACGGCGACGCCACCGTGTTCAAGTTGCGCGCCGCCAACATCCGCGACTACCCGCGCTTCCCCCATCGCGGTGTGCTGCTCGA
>JAQGCX010001376.1:0-11216 GCA_034700205.1 Plectus parietinus
GTTACATGAACAGAATTTAATAAAAATTTGCACACATACGTGGTAACCTCTGTAGTATATGTGTACCAAATTTCAGACTAATCGGTTCAGTTATTGCAGAGTTATTCAAAAAACCAGGTGTAGTCATTAAAAAAAACACCCTGTATATTCGGCGCCTGACTAAAGGCAACACAATCTTATCTTTTCACCAGAAGCTAAACTTAAATATTGTTGTGTATGGAGGAAAATATATTGAATTTGACCCAGAATATCCAGACCAGAGAACGCCGTATTTTTCAGTTTAGTCCTTATTTAATTACATATTTGTTCAAAAGACATAATTCTGCAATCAAATGTGAATTTAACAGATTTCTGAAAATGGCGGCAAAGCCGTTTCAAACCCCTGCCAAATTATTTGAAATGGATACACTCGGGCTCTCGAAGACAACTGCGAATAGACTGTTTCATTTGCTCACCGCCATTCGAAGCGCCGCTGTCAGCGATCTGCCGCGATTGGGAAAATTATCCGTGCAACTGGACAACGCCTTCTGGAACAATTTTTTCAGAATTGTCGAGAAGGAAGCACCCAAAATGGGCCCAAATGCTTTAAATCTGCACAAATTGAACTTTTTGTTTTTAATCAGGCCGCCACTGACGCCAGATGAGTTGCCGTTTGTAACTCAGCCAAGCAAAAAACTAGAGATGTTGTTGAAAAGTTTGGAAAAACGATACATCAGGAAATAAACGCAAAATAGTTTACGTTTGCACAAGTTTTTGTTCATGTGGTTCTTGTAATACATATTTCTTATTGTTCAAGAAAATGATATTTCTGATTGATAAGGCTTTGTTCCATTGGGATAAGAAGAAAAGAAGTACATTTGCTCATGTTTTATTACTGTATCAACCCCACATGGACAACGCTGGATCGTTGGATGTGAGGTCCGAAGTCCGCCTGGAAGAGAGAGGGTCACAAATCGATCGGAGTTGCAGCCTCCAATATTCAAGATTCCTCTTATGGGCTTGCTCGGCAGTTGGTAGTTTCAGTTTGTTGGTCGCTAGTCCCCAGATATAGCCGACGGTTTCGGCCTGGGGGGTGGAGAAGATTTTGCGAGTGATTGCAAGGGGTATATTCTTCGATTACCTTTAGATATTGCTGGCTCTTTTGGACATTGTGCGTTGGGGATGCTGAGAGTGAAATTGAAGTTGTGTTACAAAAACAAGTAGAAAGTGTCTTTAACGGATACTTGGTTCAGGGACTTGAATTACGGTCCACATTTTGACGGATTATTCGTTCTCTTCTTCTAATTCGACCGACGCGTCGACGACGAAGCTTGGAACTTTGGGTTGGGTATGTGGTATGGGGAGCGGAAGTCGTATTTTTGTTACGTTTTTTAAGGGTGTCGTTCCAAAATGTAAATCGTGACAATACCAAACGACATTTTCAGATTGACAATTCATTCACAATGATTCGACGGTTTATTTGCTTTCAAGCACCTCTGTTCACCTATCCAGCGACTTGTTTCCTCTCTTCACTGGCCGACCCAGACAGGGAATTATCTTTGGCTTCAACAACATTTCGCAACTGCGCCAACTTCCGTCAAACTGCGAGTCAATTCACAGCGCCCGAAGTGTCCCGTCGTTTGTCATCGTTCACCTACGCTGATTGGTCATATTATTTCGGAGTCGTTGCGACATCTCGCGGCAATTTTTTGCTTCCTCTGCATCACGGACCTGATGTACGCAAAATCAGAGAAGGCGCTTGCGATTGGCTCTCGGGACACCTCAATCATGTCAAACCCATCGATTACTACAACTTTCTGCGGTTCATCCAAATTTTGGCTCGGTTCACTAGACGGCAACATCATTTCAACGTGGCGATCCTAGAACGAATGCCTTCAGTGCCTGTTTTTGTTCACGATGATGTCCTCATGTGGTTCAATAAGAATTTCGACACACTTGAGCCACAAGCTTTCTTCGAGGTATAGTCTAATTAAAGTTTCGTCTTGCAGAGCAAAAATTAATTTATGATCATTCTTGTTGATTAAGGGGTTTGGACTGGGTCCGAAGGGGGGTTATAGCTATTGGTTTTCAGATAAATTAATTCTATGGGTGCTCCTTCCAAAGCCGCAACTCAATTTAGCTCTGTTCAGGAGGTTCTTTAATTGCGCTTTTGTCATGTAATTTCAGATTTTGAATCAGCATATAAAATATGTGGTGCTACAAAATTTGAATGCCGAAGCCAAACTAAGACTGGGCGACGTTCTGAAGGTCATCAGTCATGGCATAGAGCTTGTCAAAAACGAAGACAAAATGGAAATTATAAATATTCTCCAGCTGCTGTACACAATAGAATACTATGGCCAGATATTCTTACATGATTCCGTGTTCGCTTCATTCGCACAGCGAGTGATTGAAGTGCTGGAAAAGAGAGACATGGTTGTCAATCGATTTGATCTATTTCATTCCCTAACATACTTGAGTAGTATGGAATATTCGAATCGGGAAACTCCAACAAGCAGAGCAATATTTCGTCGTCATGCCAATGGAAACTACGCGGCGTGGAAGTGGTTGCAGAATTCGATAGAATTGGTGTTCAAAGACGACGAACTCGCAGATATGAGACAGTTGACTGCTGTCGCTGCTGTTAGGGCTTACAAATGGAATGCAGTTGACTTTTCTCCAGACGATGTTGACAGGTACAACGACTATTGTTTATAGCTGTAGTGTTTATAGCGAGTATTTTTTTATAGCGGCTTTTTGACTCACTCCTTGGACAAATTGCACAGTTTATATGGGAAATGTTTTTTATAGCGGCTTTTTCTTTATAACGGTGTTTTTCACCAGGCCGCTCAGTGCGTTAAGTACTGGAAAAATATTTTTTATTGTGGCGTTCCAAAATTTGCTTAAAATCAAAGTAAAATTTGCTAAAATCATTCAAACTTCATAAATTATTGAAAATTTGCATATTGCGCAATACAAAATTGGAAAATTAGGCGAAATTTTTTTATAGCGGCTCTTTTGCAGTAAATCTGGCCTCAGCTGCACACAATTTTTTATAGCGGCTTTTTATGTAACGGCGCTTTTGGCCTGGAACCTTCAGCGCCGCTATAAAAAATAGTCAGTAGGAGGCTATTAACTTGCTCAAAAACATTGGTTTTCTTTCTAACCCGTAAACTTGAGAAATATTACATGTTGACAAGACTGTTAGCTCCATACGCTCTGTGAAGAATATTTTTGGGGCAATCACTTCAACTGCGTTTGACCATATTCGTCGAAGTTATGTCTCATAACATAATGAAAATCTGAGGTGATCTTTATTTATATTTTCATGTTTCAATGAATGAATGAACTCCATTGAAAAATGGGACGATATGTCTGTATGCTTCTACTTTTTACTTTCTCACATTATGCATTTTGCTTTCAGATTCCTGGAGACAGCGGTCGAACCATTTCAAACTGATCCTACCGATATTTTTGATCCACCAAAGCATGCTCTCTCACAGAAAGCAGTCAACAGACTTCTTCATATGATCACCGCGATTAGAAGCACTTGCGTTAGCGATCTACCGCGATTGGAAAAACTGTCAGTACGGTTAGATGACGCTTTTTGGAACAAATTCTTCCAATTGGTGGAAAAAGAAGCGCCGAAACTTGGCACGCGTGTTTCATTATTGTATTCACTGAACCATTTGAAGAAAATAATGCCACCACTAGCGCCTGATGAGTTGCCATTTGTATGTGAACCTATTAACAGTGAACGACGGAAATGGTTGTTCAATATTCAGAATAAGTTTATCAAGAGATAATTGCATTACTGTACATGCATATGGTTCCATGATTACTGCCAAATAGATTTCTTTCTGTGATTGATAAATGAAATAAATGACATGCCTCAATTTTGAAGATTGTCAAACTTACTTGTTGCTTACAAACAAAAATTGTTATATATTTTGATCAAAAGAAGCGAATGTATTGTTGTGCCATATTAATCATCTCGAGTTTTCTTTCAGGCGTCAAATGTCAAAAGAGAAATGATATTTCGAATTGTTATTCGACCTTTTCGTTATTCCTTCGCCTATTTACAACCTTGTCATCGAATTTCATCCCAGAGTGATGTGCCTTTCTCAGCTCGATTCTGGCGCCCTTCATTGGCCTCAACATCAGCGGAAAACTGTGCTAAATTCCGTCCGAACTTGGTACAATTCGCTCCAAGCCAAGTCGTTCGCAATCTACGAACGTTCACCTACGCAGATTGGAGCGATTACCTCGCTGTTGTCACTGTAAACAATAAAAATGGCGTGCTATTGCCTCTGAGCGAAGGAATGACCGTGCAGAACATCTTGGAAGGCGCTTGCGATTGGTTAACGGGAAATTTGAACTATTTGAAGCCGATCGATTATTACAACTTTCTTCGATTCATTCAATTGGTTGCAAAATTCAACCAGCGACGATTCGATCACAATTTTGTAACCGAATATTTGACTCTATTTCCTGATTATGTGCATGGAGATGTTATCAACTGGTTCATGAAGAAGTTTGACACACTAGAGCAGCTAGAATTCTTTGAGGTAATTCCTTTTTTTGTTTCATTACAACGGTTTGTTTTACCTTATAAAGAGTCATATTTAAGACATTATATTATGTCTCTTTTTGAATGTTTTGCAAAAATGTGTTTCTCAAATGAATGTTGGATTTCTTATTACAATTCCTGTATTTTATATTTGATTGATGTTTAAGAACGTCTTTTTTCAGATTCTGATATTTGTAACAAACTATGTGATGCTGCATAACTTAATATGGAGGGCCACATTACGGCTGGACGAAGCATTCAAAATCATCCGTCATGGCACAAAAATTGTTGAGAGCAACTCTGAAACTGCGACTATTCTCCAGCTCCTGTACACCATCGAATTATTCAGTAAGAACTTCTCAGAAAACTATGTATTCTCTCAGTTTTCTCAGCGGTTGATTGAAGCTTCCGAAAAGAGAGACATGGCTGCCAATCTATATGATCTTTATCACTCATTGCATTTTCTGAGCTTAAATGAAACACCACGACCAAAGAGCATATCTAATCGAGCAGTGTTTCGTCGCCACGCAAATGGGAATTATGCGGCGTGGAAGTGGTTGCGCAACTCGATTGAGATGGTCTTCAATGATGAAGCTTATTCCTATATGAGACAAATGGCTGCTGTTGCTGCAGTACGTGCTTACAAATGGAAGGCGGTGGACTTCTCTGCTGAAGATATTGACAGGTACGTATTCCATTATTATTGAAATGTGTCAGTTCACTGCCTACGTCCATGTATTTCGCCTGTTGCCGTTTGCTTAGGTTAGTCGTTTTCACTCTGTGAGGATACCTAACATCTGTTACTGGTGGTGGTCTAACAACGTTCAAACTGAATGGGGTAAATCAATTTCTCATCGCAGTTAAACATACCTTGGCAAGGCTGCTAAACTTGCCTCCAAGATTCAGCAGGCGCCTAAAATTCTCCATGATCCAACATACGACACGCGGTTTTTGGAGCTTAAATAATGGGGTTATGGTAACATTTAAATTGGCACATTTTTGATACGGTCAGACACTGTAGAATACCTTATTTACCACCCCCATGATTGACCTGCAGATGGGAATGACCTTGCTCAGGTTTGCAATTAAAATAATTTTCATTGTCACTAATTCTTTAATAAGGTGCATTATATTCATATTCCAAAAATAATCGATCCTGCGAATCTTTTTTAGATTTCTGAATTTGGCAGCGAAGCCATATCAAAGTCATTCAACCAAGATATTTGCTCTTCAAACAGGTTTCTCAATGAAAACTGTGCAAAGACTGACTCATTTGATTGTTGCCGTTCGAAGCGCCGCTATCAGTGATCTGCCAAGACTGGGAAAATTATCAGTTCGACTAGACGACGCGTACTGGAAGAAGTTCTTCGAAATTGTCGAAAGCGAAGCACCCGAATTGGGCACTCGAGCTTCTTTGTTGTATTCATTGAACCCATTGTTTTCAATCAAACCGCCTCTAACGTCAGACGAATTGCCTTTTGTAACTCTGCCGAGCAGAAAACTGCAGAAATCGTTGAAGAGGTTGCAAATGCGGTACATTTAAGGAACTGATAATAGATATGCTCACTATATCAGAATCTTTGCTGATTGTATCTTTTGTGTGTGCACAATTGCGATCAAATAAATTTTTTTCTCATTGAAGTTATGTGTTAATATTTTGGACAGCAAAGAAAATTTATTGGGGGGTATGATTTTGTGAAGATAAATGTCAGGTTGAGACGATATTGCTGTTTAATAACCCTTTTGTAACTCTGCCGAGCAGAAAACTGCAGAAATCGTTGAAGAGGGTGCAAATGCGGTACATTTAAGGAACTGATAATAGATATGCTCACTTTGCTGATTGTATCTTTGTGTGTGCACAACTGCGATAAAATAAATTTTTTTCTTACTGAAGTTATGCGTTAATATTTTGGACAGCAAAGAAAATTTATTGGGGGCGGGGTATGATTTTGTGAAGATAAATGTCAGATTGAGACGATATTGCTGTTTAATAACACTAAGAAGAACTCTAGAAAATGGTCAGCTACATTTGAATCAACTACTGCTCCATTTAATTTCATTTATTCTAAAAGTACATCAGGACAATTTTTCTTTGTTGGAATTTTTACGGAAGAGCCTGTTTCGTGCATAACAAGCTGTTTTCAAAAGAATTAATACAATGATTAGGGCCACAAGGACAATTGGCGCGAATATATCTATACAAAAATATTTGATGAAACCGAAATTACGGCCGGCGAGGTCGAGATTCGACAAGTCTTGAAATTCGGCCGCGAACTCTGTCCATTTCACGACCAGGTCTCTTGCCTTCACAGGCTTTTTCGCAATCATTGCTGCCAATCGTTTGGCATTTTTGACGAACCTAAATTAACCGAATGACACACGCTCCGATTGTTCATTGTCTACTTTTGAAATTAAGAAGCAACATTCCTTTTCTCGAGATTTTCATCAAGACAAAAAATTTGAAGTAGCTGTAATTTAACGCTTTGATCTCACCCATACCTACGCAAGGTCCGCCATTACGTATTTGACATACGTCACGGGCTTTTTTGTGCGAGAATTCAAACTTCAATGCAAAATTTGAATTTCGCTCCCGAAATTTGCATATTAGAGTACGGTAAGGCCAGACATGGGCACGTTTTTCCCGGTGAGGGGGGTAGCGATCCCCGGCTGGGGGGTATATACCCCCAAATTCCCAAAAAGAGCTCTAAAAAAAAAGGTCGCCAAAATCTCAAAAAATTTTCACCATACCCCCCAACCAGTTCCTGGAGGTCCTTGGGGGGTATATACCCCCATACCCCCCCCCCCCCACGCCCATGTCTGGGTAAGGCTATAAAAAGTCTACACAGAATACGCCATGGGCCTTGTTCAGGTATGATGCCACCCTAAATGTCGGGCCTCTGATAAACGGTCTATTTTTGACCGTAACCATAACTTTTCCTTCGAGTTTGATGAGATAATCTTACCGTTCATTCTTGAGTACGTCCCTTAGCGCTTCAGTGAGTGTTTTCGTGTCGATGTTCTGCTTGTCGACGAGAACGGCGACGCCTCGTTTGACGGCGACGGCGGCGTTGTGCTCCTGATCGCCGAACAGCGGAATGGCGACCATCGGTGTGCCGGAATGGATCGCTTCGATGACGCTGTTGCCACCGCAATGAGTGATGAACGCCTTCGTCTTGTCATGGTCTGAAAATAGCTGGTATCAGAGTTCAAAATAGAATATGAGTTTGATAGAGATCTATGAGCAGCAAGTAGCCAGAGCATATGTGCCCTTGAGGGCGAAGGGGGCTGGCCCTTCCAACCAGTGCCGGATTTACTATGGTACTTTTGGTACTACAGTACCAGGGCCCCCGGCCCCACGGAAATTTTTTCTTTTTTCCACGTACAAATAGGTCTCCTGTCACCAAAAGTACCAGGGTTCCCCGGCCTCCAGCAATTTCTTCTTTTTTTCCACGTACAAATAGGCCCCTCTGTCACCAAAAGTACCAGGCTCCAGAGCTCTAAATCCGGCCCTGCCTCCAACCGGTCAAAAATGGGCGTAGTTTTGCGACCCCCCTCGAAAAAACGGCATTTTTGGGCAAAAAAAAATATTTTTTTATCGTAAATACCGTAATTTTGCCTAATTTGCATATGCAAATTTACGACACCCCCTCGAATTTCGGACCCTAGTACTTGCGAGCCCTCCCCCAGCCTCGGACCCCAAAGGCATCTATGTCCCAGAAGTTCCAGGCCCGTTCCCTATGGGACCATACCAGGCGTGAAGCTAGAACTGCAAGGACGGGGGGGCAAATCGGCAAAATGATAAGGGGGACCCTTCTCTCGTTTTTCGAACACCCAACTGACGGGGGGGGGCTGCGCTCCCCCCCCCCCCCGTCCCCTCCCCCCTTCGCCCCTGAACCATACAGAGGTCGCATAAACGTCTGCAGAGCTTAACCCCAGTTTTTCCCATTCCATCGAAATCTCACACAATAGATCCAGCTGTGGTGTCCATCTGACCGGATGCACGTTTGGATACTTGGAAAACAAGTCTTTGTCTTTGTCCGGCTCTTCATACTTCCAAATGAACGTATACTGCGGGAAATTGGCGAACGTGTCAAGAATCGCCAATTTTTTCCGCAGCGGAATTATTGTACTGTTCGCAATTGATCCGAATGACAGAAATACAACTCCAGATTTAGAATCGTCGACGATTTTTGCCATCTCCTGAAAAGTTTTGAAAAATAACATTATTTTGTGATCGAATGTGTTGCGTTTGTGCAATGAATACGATATTTTTGGATCCGCCCAATTTTGCTGTTGGGGGTGAAGGCTGATTGTACGCTCAAAAACCTCAATATTTGCACGGAAACTTCGTCCTTACAGGGTGTGTCAAAAGAATGTTACCACAGTTTGAAGAGCTATTACTTTGAAAGTGTACTATCGATTTTAACGTGTATTGTTGTACTGTATAGAGTTCATTTTTTGAATCGTGCACATTTGTTAATTTTTACACATATTGTGGTCTTTTTTCGAAAATATGCGATTTCGAGTCTCAACCAGACATGGGCACGAGGGGGGATATTCCCGCCTGGGTCCCATACTGAGAGCTCGTTCTCGGCAAAAATTTAACCATTTGAGCTGAGCCTAGACTTTTTGAATAGCGAATGATATCGGCTACAACATTATAAAAATGACAAGAGTTCATACAGCTTTTGGCGGGAATTCAAAAGTTTACTTCGAGAACACGAGTTCTTTCACAGTCGATTTTCAAACTCGAGATTTTCTTCGAGGTTTTCTTAAAAAACGCTCGAAAACCTAACGTCGATCAGTGTAAGTTGTTCCCCTAACTATCACGAGTATGTAAAAAAAATTTCAGCAAAAAATATTGCAGTTTGGCTGCGCTACAGCTACAAAACATCCGACCGTGCGATATGCGCACATGCGCTCATTGACGGTAACTCAGTTTTTTGCTTGAGAAACGATCTGATTCGATTGTGTAATTATAGAGTTGGGCGCAAATTGAAGCTTATGATCTCCTCTATCGTTTTACTGAAGAAAATATTTTGATTTGAGTTGGTTTTTGCTACTTTTACGCTGGTCGACGTTGGGTTGTCGCGCGTTTTTCTGAGAAATCGCATATTTTTGAAAAATGATCGTAGAATGCGTCAAACTTAACGAATTTGCACAATTCAAAAAATAAAATCTAAGTTTTAATGAGCTCTATACGATATAATTAACTAGGTTAAAATCGATGGTATACTTTCAAAGTTATAGCTCTTAGAACTGTGATAATATTCTTTTGACACACCTTGTACTTACATTGTCCAGTTTCTTTGGAGCAGAAACACCGATTCCTCCAACGAAAATTACTTTGTGCGAAATCGGACTTCCAAATTCGAACATTTCCTCTCCATTGACCATGAGAAACGCACTGCTGGCTGCCAACTCTTTCAGACACGGAAAATCACTGCCGTGATATTTGCGAAACATTGCGTTCTGATTTGGGAGTTTCATATTGATTATTTTATAGAAGAACTGAATCATTAGCAGATTTTTTGCTCGTTCTGAATAGCTCATTTCGTCCGATAGCCCGTTCCATAAGCCTAAAATTTGGCGACAACATTTATTTTTAAAACTTCTTTATTGTGTAAGTTTATTGTTTTAAAGGGTGAGTCATTTATGACTCCGGGGTTTTGAAGAGACAGATTATTTTCAATATTCAACTAATTCGCTTGAAATTTTAACCATGTGTTTGAATGAACTATAAGTTTTTTATGGATAAAATTTCGGCTCGATCGGTGGAAAAATAACTGCGTTTCTCTATGTTTACTAAACGTCGCCCACAAAGTTTCGTAGCAGTGCGTGATCGTTTATAAATGACTCACCCTGTACATTTTACTTTTTCTGTTGTCTGACACCACACCAATGGTGATTTGAATTTGTTCAACTAATCCTCAAAAAACTTCAGTAATTGGTGCTCTGTAGTGATGAAAATTAAATTGCTGTTTGTAAATATTCTAAATTTCTTATGATTCTAAAATGAAAAACTAACTTGGGACGTAGCTCGGTGGAGTTGGTATGCCGAATAAATACGCGTGCCCTTCACCATATGAAACGGCTGATGCAACTATCTGTGCCGGGATTCCCAACAGTTTAAACATTCCGTAACCACAAAAATGGATTGGTTCTGCCATTGCCAAGTCGTATTTTTCGTTCCGTAATTGCTCTAGCAGCTTTTCGTTCTTGATCATTCCTAAGTAAGTATACCGATAAAAAAAGTTACAATGACGAAATATTCGTGAGATTTGTTAGAAAATGAATCCTACCTTCACAAACATCATCCATTAGTTCATGCAGCAAGTTCATCGTCTCCAATGTCATGAAATTGAAGTCGTCTTCGAATGGACTTTTCTTGATGCCCAAATCAGCCCAGCGAAGAGCCTTCACCGATTCGTGCCTTATAACCTTCGCTCTGTTTGTCCCGTTTGATTGGACGTCCGGGTCCATCAGAGGAATAAACATTGTCTGCAGAAATACAGTTTAGTCCAATCCTTTTTGCAGCAGAAAAAAGTTTACCGAAAGACTATACAGGGTGGGACAAAACTCCGTTCCACCCCCCCTACAGCCTCTCCCAGGCCGTCTCGCGAGCTGCGGTTTTTTGCATTGGAAAGAGCATTAAATTCTGGGCTAG
>JAQGCX010001377.1:0-11204 GCA_034700205.1 Plectus parietinus
CGATCATTTTGAAAATCCTTTTGACGTTTGATTTCTTATTGTCAGCTGAACATTTCTGCTTAATGCTATTTCTATTTTAGTTGGTCTTAAGAAGAATGAAAATAACTGTTCAAACTCCAGAACGAACGAACTAACTGCAGCACCCTGTACAATACAATTTCGCAATTTCAAAATATCCGTCGAAGCGATAATATCGAAAATCCGTCGAAAATTTGAAACTTTCCAACCCATATGAGGACCCAAAGACGTTAGGATAGAGTCAACCACGACTTAAATACTACCACTATATTTCCTGATTTTGATTTGGGTTGGTTCCATTGGGAAAAGGTTGCATTTTTGTGGGAAATTAAATAAAGAAACCGAGAAATACAGTGCCCTACGTACCTCAATTGCAGTTTGGATAACACTAAAAAGTTTTTGAAACGTTTATACTTACATGAAAAGAATTTGAAGATTTTTTTCAGAATTCACCCTTCTAAGCTGATAATAAGTGAGATTAGTTTCCCAATCCTCTGGGCAGAAAAATCAGGTCCTAGGTTGACGAAAAAGAATTTTCAGCAGTGCACAAGACACTTGATGACTGCATAATAGTCGAAACGCAACTCGCTACTTTGCGAAAATTCTCAACTGCACTGCAGCTAATAAAAACTTCGACACAACAAAAACCACGCAGAAAGTCATCTGGTTCTGGAATATGAATGAAACAGAAAGACAGACATACAGAAAGAGACAGTAGAAAAGTCCTCGTTCTTTATTAAGGAAAATACTCTATTCACTGAATAAGGAAAATACTCTATTCACTGAATAAGGAAAACTTTCAAGGCAAGACAGTTTTGAACACGATACCGCAGACGAGTTTTGGCGGTCGTCAATGGAACCTGATCGTACTTCTTCCCTTTTTTAGCCTTTGAGTGACGACATCGCCCTACGATCAACATGATTCATCACTTCTATGATGATCACCGCATTCATGTTCCGAAAGGACAGAAACGCAAAACTAGAAATGGCCTGACTGAACTTGGCACTCGCACAACATTTGCGTGGACAGGAACTAGGAGGCCACCCGCCACTGCGCCAACTTCTGCTGCACGGAGCGCTGGATTGGACGAGCGTTACCTCGATTTTCGATCGCAATCTCGCGAAAAACCGGTTACCCTTTCCGATACAGGCGCGCGCACGAGATGGATTGAATTGCCTCAATAAAACATGGCATGCGAACTTTTCGGAGGTTGGTAGGATGGGCTGGCGAGACATATTTGTTCGATGAATAAAATTCCATCTACCGGTGGAAAGGGCAAGAGCAGATGGTCGCGTCTTTCAAATTACGCAATATAATAAGATTCATTCTAGAAATTGAACAAATTATCTGCATGTAAATTTGTTTAGAAAGCAGAAAAGAAATCCACTACAAATTATGTCAAACACAGTCATTAAAACCCAAGCTCATGGTGAGTTGAGAGTTAAACAGGCGCTATTTTATTGCCCGTCTGAGCGTGCCTCAACAAAACTTCTGCAAAATGGTCGGTGAAGCAAATAATTTTTTGCGTTCTGTTGTATTATGTAGTCATTGACATGAATGAGTAATTTACGAGAAATTGTCAAGAAAAAAAAATGTAACTGACTGTTCGAAATTCTGGGTCATGTTCTGCAAATGGAGCACTCTGTACCGCTGAAATATGGAGCGTTGTCTGCCATAATTTAAATGGATCTAGGTCGAGATATCGTCTAGAAGCAGATGGCGCACCGCGCGTCTGCCAATACATCAGATGAAAGATCTATGCTATCGCAACTTCAGGCGTCGGCGCTAAATGTTTTCATTCCTAACGTTTTCGCGTCAGTGACGACATTACAAAGAATCGGCAAAGTGGTGTTTGAAAAAACTGAAAAAAGCTGCATGGCTTATTTTTAGCAGTGCGCAAGCCAGCTGTGTTGTTGATCTGATTAGTGCTTCGCTTGTGACGCTGAATCACTGACTAAAAGATTTGTGTGATGTTTGCTTAAAAATCAAGTTTCTTTAAACTTACCGGTCCTTAGGAATAGATTAAAATCGTGTTGGATTAAAATCTATTTTCTCACTTGTTTACAACCTGTCACTACTATGTACCTTCAATTTCACACACGAGACATGACGAGGCGTTGTTTGACACGTAAACACGTGTAATACATGTTCAAAACACACCTCGTCATGGCCAAAAACAGTTTTCCGTCCCGCACGACATATTATGCAAACTAAAATGTCGTAAATAGCAATAACGACACGTAAACAACCTATGATGATCGCAATTTTGATTTTGAAGTACGGAATGGAATAGAAATCAATGTTAATATTAATATTTTACGTACTTACGTCAGTTGGTTCCGTAACTTTGTTTCCCTTGGCAAATTGTGTCATGAAGACTAATCAAAATGGATCGGTCAGTACAGTACCTGCTTTGACTACTATTTCTCGTCAACAAAAAATATTTTCGTCTTCGATCTCAGAGTTGCGAACAGAAAGAGGCGACCACCGATGAATCAATGTCCTTCAGCCCTTTCACGCGCTGCGCTGAAATCTGCGAATGAACCGTGTGACCGCGTTAAACTTTTCAGCAGCGGCATTAATCGCAGTCCCGTGGCAGTGTACTTTGAATTCAGACACGGAAATAACAACTTTCATTTTTTCAAGAGAGACTGTCTGACTGCTGCTCGCACAACATAAAAGTTGAAGGGCCGGGAACAAAACAGGACAGACTCAAACTTCACATTGTGCAGGAACGTTTGGCCATGTTAGCGCTTTGTTTGAACATAGTGGTGCTGTTTCGTTTCAAACAGTGTTGTTTTTTATTTCTGAGATTTTTGTTCTTGTGCCTGATATCTTGTAAATTTGTTTGGTTTAAAAACCGTCACTGGTTTCAAAATTAGATCTCGGATCGCGTTCCTGAATTTGTCTTAGAAAGAAGACCAAACCCTCAGTTTGCTGATGGCAAATGGCAGAGGGATTTAAGCGGGAAATAATTAAGGTAACCTCAGACTGAGAGGAAAATGTTTTTTGCGGGTCCATGTCCGCCCAAATCTCACAACTAAATTCACTAGGAAATTGATTTTGTTCCTCTTTCTTAGGTATCTTAACAATGAACTTGCATTGTTCTCAACAGCAAACTAGCATTATGTTTGGCTCGGGGGCGTAGCCAGGAGGGTCTAGCCCTTCCCCCACCCCCAGTTTTTTAGCCAAACCCGGTTCAAAAATAACTGCGGGCCGGCCCGTGGCCTGCAAGGCTTCCAGTACTAAATTTTTGTACTAAGTTTTAGTACCAGTTTCCAGTACAAAATTTGCGGGCCGGCCCGCACCCAGGCCGGCCTGTGGGCCGCTGTGGGTCTCGGGCTGCGGGTCATGGGCCGCGGGTTGTGGACCGGCCTGTGGGCCGCTATGGCTCTCGGGCTGCGGGTCATGGACCGCTGGCTGTGGACCGACCTGTGGGCCGCTGTGGGTCTCGGACTGTGGGTCATGGGCCGCGGGTTGTAGACCGGCCTATGAGCATCACTGCTCAAAACGTTGTCTGTGCCAATTTTGTAATCTTTCCACAGCGAGCCATATCATATTCACGCACTCACATGGTCACCCAAGCCAAACTTTTGTCAGCGTCTTGTTTTGCCAGTGCTACATGCCAGTTTCAACAACAACAACGCTGTCCACTACTGAGCGTCTTTATTAGCTTTGCATACGTTATCGCACAAAGTTACGCTAACTTATGCGATCGGACACAGGCGCAACAAAATTACGCTTATTAAAGAAGAGCAGCGGTTTGTACTGTCAAAATATTGATTGAATAAGATTCATATGCAGCGTTTTTGAGCATGTCAAATCTTTAAAGACACAAAGTTTGCAATTATAGCACACATTCTGCAGCAGCAGAATGATCGCAGTTGTCATTATCACTCAATTTCCTGTAGAGTTTTTTGAGTTCACGTACACATTGTGGCAAAAATAAGATACTGAACACTTCATTTCTCATTCCGTATTTTGACAAATTGGACGATAACAAGTGTTCGCATTGAGACTCAGAACGTAATACTCATATTTGTACGACAGTAGGCTAATACAATTATTTTCAAACGACAAGTTTACTAATTAATGGTGCTATCATCAGCAATCAAGACAGTTTAAGCTCTAGCTTCCTGTCCGTTTGATATTCTGACTGAATCTATTATTCGACCTTTCCTAGTTTTTGAATGGTCTTTTATTGCTGATCTACTGACAGTTTTGGCAAAATTAGCACATTTCTTTAAAATGATCAAATCAGACCTCACAAAATTTCTTCCTCCACTATAAAATCATCGAATTCTATTCCCTTTATTTGACCAGCTTTCATTATTGCTTCTTTGTTGTGATCCTGTAATCTTCGTCCAAGTAAGATGATTCGATTCAGTTGCTTCATCTTTGTTGCCAATGTGCTCAGCATATTTGAAAATTCTTCTTCAAATAAATTCCAAAAAATTGGATCTTCATTATCGCAATCAATCTTTAGTTCTTGTATGACGTAACAATTTTGCAAGAAGTCGAGCAATCCAACAACATGTTCTTTTCGAAAGAAATCGATGGAAAATTGTAATTTTTTAACCGAACTGTTGACAATTTCTTCCGTTATTGATTGTAACGCCTTTGAATCAAATACGCACTGTTTGAATATCAATGTCTCCAAAAAGGTGCAGTTTTTGAACACGAGTTTTGCATCTTTTGGGAAAATAAAATCGGAGAAATTTAGAACACAAAGCTCTGAGAAATGTTCAAAAGACACTGAACTAACTGTTGTTGGCGATTTAAGACTTAGTTCTGCACATGACAGTTTTTGCAATGCGTCATTGAGACCTTGATCAGCGAAAATTTTTGGCGGTTCTTTAAGGTCTAAGTTCGAAAAAATCTTAAACCGCGCGAATTTCGAAAGAATCTCTTTCGTTGTGCTGACATTGAAATAGAAACTTTTTTCTATTTCTGGCCCAACCGTGACGTTTGTAAGTTTCCATTGAGAATCTTCTACGAGAACTTGCGATAGATGTTCCACTAACAAGACAAACTGCTTGGAATATTCGAATTTAATCAGTTCTAGATGAACGCAGATGGGTTTTTTTGGCAGTAAAATGAAACACGCATCTCTTTGTGCACAGGAAGTCTTCGGTAACCTTCTTTGCAATATTTTGCGCAAAAAATTGGATTCGAAGTTGCGGAAATGGAAGTTTTCCATCTTTGTCATTTCTGATAAGTCGATTGTTTCACTGAGAAGCAAATTACGTGATTTCGTGTAAAAAACAAGAGTAGTAACGTTACAACTCATTGCCAATGACGATGCTATTTGTGTTAAAGACATACCAAGCGTGGACATCAAAACGTCAAAATCGATAACCAGATTTGTGAATCTTTTGAAGAACACTGCAGAATCTGTTCGCATTTCATCTGATACAGAAATGCGCCAAAGAAATTTTTCAAACTCATCTATTTCTGTTTTAGTGTCATCATGAAAAATCTTGTTTGCTATTTTGTGAGCCAATGTTTCGCCGTGAGAAAAAAAACCATATGCCGCAAGAAACTCTTGAATTGTTCGATGTGGAAACTCAAATACTGTTGTTTTTCTTAATCGCTTCGTGTGTTCGTCTTTTCTGAGCAACCCTACTTGTTCAATGATTGGTTGCAATCCGAATTCGTTCAAGTCTTCTTGCAAAAAGATGTCCTTCTCAATATTTTGTAGAGCCATTGTGCTAAGACAACTTAACTGACTGAATTGAAGATAATTATTTTGAATAATTTTAAACTTTGAAGTGCCAGTAGAATGTGGAAATCCAAAAAGATTCGCAACGTCTCGGTTAGGAAAGTCTTGTTGGTGTCTATCCAGAATCCACCAAATAATACTGCAGTACAACTCGACCAACGTCCAAGTCCCATCCGTAATGTTCTCGTACAATATGCAAATAAATGTTAAAAATAACGGTGTTTCAGAAAGTTCATTTAGGTTGGGATTCGATTGAAGTAAGCTATTGACGGCTTGAATACTTTCTGAATTATTCTGGTTTTCATTTGTATTTGAGGAAAAGTGATTCAATATGTACTTTTCCTTTTGCTCTTTGGTTGTAAATCCAAGAACATTGGCAAACACAAATCGTCCTATTCCTCGATACAATGACAAGTATCCCTGTCTCGTTGTCAGCACAATGTTAAACAAAAGCTCTTTGTCTTTGATTTTTTTTGACAAATAGTTTTGTAATTCTTTACATTGATTCTCGCCGGACGATTCGTCATAACCGTCCAACAAAACCAAAACATGGTACCGTTGCCAATATTTTTTGTCTTTAGTGAACAGTTCGAGTTTTTTTTTGCCTTTGTCAAGAAAAGGACGTAAAGATGTTTGAACTAATTCAGCAATGTCATTGCATGGTCGCTCAAAAACGTCTCGAAATTCAGCATAGAACACAATATCATAATGCGCCATTTCTTGACTTCCACGCGCCCAATCGTACGCAAGTCGACGCATAAGCGATGTTTTCCCTGTAGCCGGTCGGCCTTCAATAATCAACATTTTTGCCTTAGAAAACGCTTTATTGAGCAATTCCGCATGGTCTTCTGTTGCGTTCAACTTTGAGCAATCGTCTGCGAGCGCTAACGAAACCCATGTTTTCTCGACATCGAACGAAAATGGCAATGAGAAGGGACTAACTTGCCGTAATCTATCCAAATACATTTTTTTCAAAACCGTTTGAAGTTTTTCGAAAACATGCTCTGGTATACTAAAAACGATTGTAACACATTACTTATTTGTGAAAAATTTTGTTTAACCAAACGGCTTACCAATTTTTTTGATGAACATGATTCTGTAACTGATCTGCAAGGTGTTTTTGTTTTGTTGTTCGCAAAATTTCCACGAAACTTTGAAATGCTTCTGATTCTCTCTTTCTTATAAAATCAATCAGCATATAGTTCTTGTCCGAAAGTGTTTCTTGTGCCTGTACATAACATTGAAATCGTTTGCTGTGCATGCGCCTGGGGGGGGGTATGGGGGGGTATGCAAATATCAGTGTCCTCGTGGTGACTCGAACCAGCGACGTTCCGATCTACAGTCCAACGTGTTGGCCATTGAGCCATTACGTCGTTAATTTCCGTAGCGTAAGATGCGAATATATACCTCGCGCTCACCATACCCCCCCCGCGCCCACGTCTGATAAAATCCAAAAACTCACTCGTATTCTGTTGGCCTCTTCGTGACTGATAATGTTTCTGCTGATTAGGTGAATTATCACAGCAGTTGGCTCCATGTTTTCGCAGAGATTAGGTAAATGAAAGTTGAGAGCAACTGCTTCTTTAGATATCCCTACCGGTGCTGGTGAATTAACACCATTTCCTTGTGTTTCTTTTTCGTTGGAACAATCTTTGCTGCTAATCACTCCTGCGTTGTTTGTAATTGGCTCCATGTTTTCGCAGAGATTAGGTAAATGAAAATTGCGAGCAACTGCTTCTTCAGATTTCTCTACTGGTGCTGGTGGATGAACACCATTTCCTTGTGTTTCTTTTTCGTTGGAACAATCTTTGCTGCTAACCACTCCTGCGTTGTTTGTAATTGGCTCCATGTTTTTGCAGAGATTAGGCAAATGAAAATTGGGAGCATCTGCTTCTTTAGATATCTTTACTGGTGCTGGTTGATAAACATCATTTCCTTGTGTTTCTTTTTCGTTGGAACAATCTTTGCTGCAAATCGTTCCCATATTAACTGAAATTATAATATGGGATAAAGATTTTTGCTTGAAACAGTTCAGAATTATATAGACAACAGCTGGAGACCACTGTTGTGCAACCGAGAAAAGAAACTCAGATCAGTTAACCCTGTTAGTTTTTTTCTGGAAAATTAACTCAGTTATTTTTAACTGAGTTATTTTTCTTCAGAAATTAACTGAGTTAGTTTTTCCACAAAAAACCGTGTTCTCTGTTAGAAACCTAGTTTTTGGTAATTTTCGCAAATACAAATTTTTTTAAAATAACGATAATTTTTGAATACCTGCCAAAAAATTGGCATATTTTGACCAAATAATTTTAATATTTATCAAAAAACTGGGTTATTTTTACAAAAAATACAGTTTTTTTAATTCAGTTTTTAACTCAGTTAACTGGGTTTTTTCAGGAAACTCAGTTAGTTTTTTCTGCATAATAACCCTGTTCTCTGTTAAACCCAGTTTTTCGTTTTCATAACTGATTTAAAAATAACTGAGTTAAAAACTGGGTTTAACTGGGTTTAAAAACTGGGCTTTTTAACTGAGTTATCTAACTGAGTGCAACTGTGATGTCTTGCCCTAGCACCCTTGATCCGTCACCAAACAAAATTAAATAGAAGAAAACAGTACAAAAGTACTTGTATTCTTTTTATGCGAAAGCATATCGTACTATATTTATCAAGAACTAAAAATAATTTCACCAGAAGCAGTTTGCAGTCCATCGCGATTCTGAATGATAAAAACTGTCCAATCACAAATTCAACATTTACTTGTTCAACAGAAAATAATTGCCTAATAACAAAAACTGTTGAAGCACATCACATCAAAGATAGCGTTCGTAATAATCGAAACCAACTGCTGATTGTAATTTGTAATAAGTCGAGTTGTTGCCTAAAATTGCTTTGACGGGATAGATCTCGCAAATCTGACTGGCTTTGTTGAAGGCAAATCCCAGACAACCAATCGTAGAAGACACGCATTTGGCCCCGCAGAATAATGCTGTATCAATTGAGCTCATCACAGTGGCCGTTAGATTGGTTATTTGGAAACTGATTTTAGAGTCTGTTGCTGACAACGTGTACTTTTCGCCAGCAGCGGCTGAAAAAAGAATTTTACGGTATAAGTAATATTTTGACTTTGACTTGACGAGGGAAGGGGAAGTTTTTGGCCAATTGTGGTTTTTGGGAATGTGATAAGTACAGTATTATGAGTAGGGTTGCCAGACGTCCTGTTTTCAACAGGACTGTCCTTCTTTTTGGGTCCCCTGTCCTTCAATTCAGCGTCCTGTTGAACAGGACGCAAAATGTCCTTCTTTTGATTGCATGCATCCTTCTCGTCCTGTTTTTCCGATATTAATTAAGTATTCTGTAAAATGATTTGCACAGTTTTCTGTGTTCATCAAATTACATGTGATTGTAAATAAAAGACTATAAGAAAATCAATCATATGTGCTAGAAATAGCCTACATTTTCATCTGGCATATGTTAAAAATCCGAAATTTACCGGGGCGCTTGAACGCCCCCCCCCAGCCCTAAAAGCTCGCATTTGGGGCGCTCGCCCCAAATGCTCGCAATAACGGCGTGCCTTCGGCGGGCACTAAATTTTAATATTGAATTTGTGTCTTTTTGTTATTAAAAATTAGCGTCCTTCTTTTTCACTTCGGACTTCTGGCAACCCTAGGCTCAAGAACATCATTGGTAACAGATACAGTGTGCTTCAATTATATCGTATCTCATATATGCGAGTTTCTCTTTTCCGCTTTATCACCTAAAAGAAATGTTTTATTTAGAAAATTTGTCAAAATAAATTATTTTTGTTTAATTATCACTTCGTTTCCGCCTTATATATGAATTCTAGTCATTTGATTCACAATACGGTATTTTCTAGACATCAGGAGACGATCAGTATTGTTGCTCTGAGAAATCTGCGAGAATTCTCGAGAAAAGACTGATTGACGCGGGCAAGGGCGATGAGGTTCAAGTGAGCATCCAGAAAAACACAGGACATCTTCTGGAACCACCGTTTATGCCCCATTGTAACAAATCATGGAACAAACACGTCCGTAAGGGTTATTTTTCTATTTTATTGACTTTGTAATTGAATTTTAGTGTTCACGAAGCGATACAGTAAAGTGCTGACGGTAATTCGGATATTGAGCGCAATGACCCCTATATTCACAGGTGTTTTTGGGGGGGGGTTAACCCCCCAATCCGGATCGAACTGGGCGAAGTTTTGTTAACCCCCCTCTCCCGCCGAAGGCGAGAAAAATTTGCATACATTTGGGTTACGGTATGCAAATTTATAGTACTTTATGCAAATTTTTAGGTAATTTGTGCTAATTTTTGGGTACGGTATGTTAACCCCCCTCGATTTTTGGCTTTCGTCGTGTTAACCCCCCCCCCCAACTTTTCGACCCGAAAACATCTCTGCTACAAATAAACCTCCCTCTTCCTCCTAGTCCCAGTGTTGCGAGACAAAGCATTGGTGCTTGCCAAGAAATTTTCTAACCTGCGGCAAAAAGTGGTTGGCGATGACGATTCCATCGTTGGTGCGTTCTAGAATTTTCCACACGCGATCGTAAAAGTCGGTCGGCACTCGGTTCAAAGCGCCGTTCAGGCGGCGGGTTTGCAACGGCGTTCTGAAATTGTAGACAGCAATGATCGATTCAGAAGAACATTATCACAAGTGAATATTGAGATGAGAAGTAAGAAACAGCACGATCAATTGCATTCGCCAAATCGAAAATAACGAACATCTAATGAACGCAAAAACGACGAGTTACGTAAACAAACGCATTCCTTCAAGTGCTACCCTCAGTTTTATAAATAATGTCATCAAGGCAACGCGAAGTGTTGGTAATTTGCCATATTATTTTTAAAACGTTCAAAAATCGCACATTTTGTCAAAATAAGCAGCTATATCCTTGATATCTTCGTGATAACGAGAAAAAAATCATAAAATTGACTGAACTTACAGTATGTGCCAATTCTCGCGAGAGAAAAGTTCGTTGACGATGTCCTTAACTACGGTGGGCGACAGGTCGAAGACGGTGGGTTTCGCCGTGGACATGGGGGCAATCATAGACTTCTTCCTCGACATCGCCACGCCGTAATCCAACATCATGTTTATCGCATCCGTCAACCAGCCCAACCTGCAGATAATAACGTTCTCATGGGATCAATATTATTTGAAAATTTCAGTACATTTGCACCTGCGTCCATTTCAAGGACTTGAAACTTTTGGAATGGATTCTGACATAGTCGTGATCATCAATTGCGGTTCAATTGAATGTTTAGTATTTAGTGATGCAGACTACGCAGCCAAAAGAACGTTGAGAGCACGCGAGAGGAGGAACTGTGTAATAATCGAGCTAAGCAGAGCCTTCTAATGAGTTTGTCAGCACACAATTGTGTGTGCATACCAGACATGGGCACGTTTTTACTGGTGGGGGGAGGAGCGATCCCCGGCTGGGGGGG
>JAQGCX010001378.1:0-11204 GCA_034700205.1 Plectus parietinus
ACCGCACAAAGAGGCTACGCAGTTCTGCGTAGTCAGTTTTCATGTTCGCGTGTGCTCAAACAATTGATACGCATTTTGTGCACTTATCCGGGTTCCACTGTACCAAATCACCCCCTCCCCCAACCGGCGGACCGTGCTCATGTCTGAGCGAATCTGACCTGCTTAATGATGTCGCTGGCAGAGCTATTGACGCTGGCACGCAGAATTGCGTAGGGCTGATCGTCGCTGACATTGTGCACGCATACTAGAAACGTTTCGCCCATGGATCGCGCACGCGGTTGCATCCCGGGAGTGTCGAGCAGCTCCGACGACTCGACGTCCAACGACCTGCCGTGGATGTGTGTGGTCGAATGCGACTTGGTGGCGAGAGCGGGCTGGTCGCCGGCAGTGGACGCCTTCTGCCGCTCCAGATTGACCGTATTGATAGTGGACGGAGACTGGGTGAGACTCGACGAAGGCGCGTTGCCTCCACCGCTCTTGATGATCGAAGTGATCCACGCTCGACTGCTCGGGTCCTGCAATCGTGCATACTTACGCTAGGTCCGATCGAAAAAATGGAAGAGGATTCGTCATACGTCACGGGCTTTTTGCGCGGGAATGCAAACGTTAAAAAATACAAAATTTGAATTTCACGCCCAAAATTGCATATTAAAGTACGGTAAGGATACAAAAGTCTACACAGGATACGTAATGGGGTCCAACCTTGTTCAGATATGGGTAAAGGAAGAAAGGGGAAGGGAATCGAAGCCACTACCTGCACCTCTGGCATGTAGAGGAAGTCAACTGACGGACTCGACGATTCAAGTACTTCCCACAAGAGACAGGTTAGATTTTTGACTTTTCCTTATCCGTTTTATCCTTTTATCCGTTAAAACCCTGACAAAAAATTCTTTTTTAACTCTCTATTTCTTGTCTCGTAAGCATAGGCTTAAGGCAGTTAGGAGGTCTCTGGATCGTCTACTGACGAGCCCTGCTCATTTCTTATTCAAATTGTTATATTCCAATATATCATTTTATAAACACAATTAAATGCAACCATGTGTGCGGTTCATGTCTGCCAATAAAGAAATACTCACGCTTCCTTTCTTGCGGATGACGAATCGCCGGGTAGAGCCGTTCCAGCACGCGACGGCGTCCATGATCGGCTCGTTGGGAGGTAATATCCGCTGGTTGGTGAACGGTGTGCTGTCTGCGCTAGTTCCCTCTTCGCCGCTGGCCGGAATCAAAGACATGCTCTCTTCGATCAGTAGATAGTCTTCGGCGTTGTCCACGTTCTTGCCGCAGGTCATCAGCGCCTGGAAACAGGGAAGCAGTCAGTAGAACAAATACGCTGATCATAGAGACAAGAAATACCGATTGAATCACACTTCGTACGGTACTGCTCGATTCCGCTTGTACTACGGTAGCCGTGTCATCTGCGTATAGTCCGCTAATTCTGAGCACAAAGATTTGTCGCTTCAGCATTGGCAACTGTTTGGCCACAATTCCCTTAAAATATACGCGAACTTTAATCGAACTGACTGAAAAAACATAATCATGTAGACAAACCGAGTCGTCGAATTGTTTCTTGGCCAGATCAAACGCGATCGACTGTTCGGATGTGCTCTGCATAAATCCGTCTTCGTCATGTAGATAGATATGCTCCTCCTCCTCAAAGCGACTGCGAACGAAGAGCGTCGACTGGTCGAGCGGCAGATTGGAGGGCGTGCGCAGACGCACATGACGGAAGCCCGGCCGCAGACACTTGAGCGGAATCACGCGCTGGGCGACGCACTTGCCGTTGCTGCCGCTGTCGCACACGGCCACGCGCAGGAATGCAAACTCGAGAAAGTTGACGCGAAAGCTGAAGTTTTGCTGCCATATTGGGTTCACCGCGTTGCGCTGCACAGTTTTCGTTTTCTCCTTCACGCAATCGGCCATTATTCCAATGATCTCCACTTCGATGTATGGACTGGCGGCGTGCTGACCCGGACACACGTGCTGCCCGGATACCACCTGCAGCGCAAGCATCAGTTCTATAGTTACATTTTTCTAATGGTTAACCGGAAAGCGATCCAAAACCCCTCAATTGAATGTCGCGCGCTGTCAAAATACAGCATTTATTGTATTGAGTATCATTACTTCGTATGATTTAAATCCATTTCTAATAAACGTCCCCCAACGACATTTGGTCACAATTGCAGATCAAAAATTCTGGGGTTACGGTGCTTTCTAGAGTACGCTCTTCAGCGTCAAAGAAATGATGAGTATACTCGTGACAGAAGCATGAAGAATGAGGGTACTGTACCGAAAAATTGAGCACGACGCCGGAATGTCCTGGGAAGTCCTTGACACCGGGATTGAACTTGCGGTACATTGGATGTGTATGATCCCATAACACGCGGGGCTTGAGCGTGTAGCCGCAATTGCCAGTCTGCTCGAACAACGCCGCGTTTACCGCCATCGCCACGTCTGTATTAACAGATTTACAAATTGTACTTCATTCTGACAAGTATATTTTTTAAAACTCGGCGTCCAGACCGGGGCGTGGTTGTCCAACCCAAGAACGGGGCCTACCATAAAAATGATTAGTGTATAACTTGTCTACACAGTGGGTGCCCACCATATGTGTTTGCTTATTTTTTGGCTTAGGCTTAGGCTTAGGCTTAGGCTTACACACTAGTCATTTTTATGGTAGGCTCCGTTCTTGGGTTGGGCCGTTTACTAAGCATTGCAGCATATAAATCAATACGCTATGTTTTGTGTTGCCCGATCAGGGCCGCACATATCTTTTGGACTAGGTACCGTAGTTTTTTGCCCGGTCTGGTCGCCGAGTTTCTGACTGTACCGGGTGTTTGGAAGTTGAGTGCGACCATTTGCAATCCGTACGCCCAGTATTGGATTGGGTTGAAGTTGGACGAATCGATGCGCATCCCCCCGGGATATGTCCGCACCACGTGATCTTTGGTGTATGCGATCGACTTGAGAGGATGCTTCCGACATAATTTCTTCGCCGCTGTCTCGTTCAGTGATGTGACCTGAAAGTTTGTTTGCATGTACGGCTGTACACTCACATGGGTTAATTTGATAGGATTTTAACCAGTTTCACTATCGATAGCATTAGGGAGCAATTGTAATGATATCTATTCTCAAAGCTGCAGTGTACGAACCACAAAACTTACTGACATAGGTGCCCTCGGGAGGGGGCTGGCCCTCCCCAAACCTGTCAAAGTGGGCGGAGCTTTGCGACTCCCCTCGAAAAAAGTACAGTATTTTGGGCAAAATTTGAATTTTTAAATTCCCGCCCAAGAATACCGTAATTTTGTCTAATTTGCATATGCAAATTTACGACGCCCTCAAATTTTGGACCCAAGTACTTGTAAACCCCTCCCCCAACCTCAGACGCCAAGGTCATCGGTAGTTGCAGATGATCATCAGTAGTTGTTGATGATCATCTGTACGACGGAAAAAGGCACCTATGGTTACTGATGATCATCTGTTCGACAGAAAAAGGCACCTTAGAATACTGATGATCATCTGTTCGACAGAAGAAGGCACGTATAGTTACTGATGATCATCTGTTCGACAGAAAAAGGTACCTGATAACAAGACGAGCGAGTTTGCGCCCGGCGATTCAAAGTGGCCGATGGCGGTGAAAGATGACTGGACGGTGTCGGACTGGGCGCACCAAGTCGATCAGGTGAATCGGACAAATCATTACTCTAAAAAGTCACAATAATAAACAAAAACGAAGCAGCCATTAAAACGACCTGTCGGGGACTGAGAGTGATCTGCTGCAGCTGGCTGGCGCTTCGTTTTTTCGCCGACAACGGAGTGCCATGCAATGTATTCGAGGTATTCGATCGTGTCCGTTGTTGATTTACTGGTGGCAATGGCGATGACTCCACCAAGATTGCGTCAGTTCTACCAGGACTGTTCGACGCCACCGATGCCACCACGCGAGTTTCAAGCATCGGAGGAAAGCCCTAAACATTCACACTTTATTGAAGCGAACGTACAAGAAAAATAAATTGCAACCCGGTCATTGAAAGTGCATTATTAATCGAACAGGTTAATTTATTTTCGCATCTGATATAATGGGTGAGCGTGGCAAGCGGTCGGTGGGTCATAAGAGCTCACAGACGATGCCGAAGTTCGAGCCCGAGCCCGTGCCGAAAGGTTGGAAGACGGGCGCGGTGAGCTCCGTACAGCTGTTCATCGGCATGCTGTTGCTGAGCATGGGCGTCGCCCAGTACGCCGTCTACTCGCAGTCGCTCGCCGGCATCTTCGTCTGCTGTCTCGGCATGATCGTCGTCTACTCGTGGCCCCTCGGCTTCCTCGGCTGGGTGCACGACTCTCCCCTTCTGCTCTCTATCCACACGATCGTGCTGACCGCCCAGGCGATAGTCTTCTTCGTGGTCACCATCTCACTACTCACAGTCGAGACCAGTTTCGCCTCGGAGCTGAGCGCTGTGAGCGTCAGGTACGGTAATGCTGCTCACTCTGTCCTTGCAACCGGTTCTTCAGAAGGGGAACGAACATTCTGGTGGTGCACCTCATGTTGTTGACGCCGGCTCTGGTATTGTTCGCCCACTCTAGCTACCGACGCATGCGCGAGCTGCACCATCACTCGACAAAGGTGCAAGTCCAGCGAGCTAAGAGAGAGAAGGCTACTACTCCCATCAACTTGAACTTGATCTTCGTCGACAACAACCGACCTACGACCAGGGCCACTTCGACGACCGACTTGTCCCGCGGGGAAGTGCGCGTCGAGTCCAAGACGCCGCCGTCGGCGCACGGCAGCATCCGCCCTTCGCGATGGAGTTCTGATCCGGACGACTACCCGTGCAGTCGTTGGCGTCGCCCATGAGCGAGTCGTCGCAGCTGTACAGCACTCGCTCGCATCTGTCGCCGAGCTAGGCGACCGAGTCCAAGTCGTCCATCGACAGAGACCTCTCCCGCTCCGGTCGGTAGCTGTGATACGACTACTCTCCCACTACGTTCTTTTGATACCGTACCCCTTCTGATGCCAGACTCTGAATCGCCTGTGTTTTTGACACATTTGTGCGATGCGAATAGTGAATCCTAATCACACAACAACCGTTAAAGTTATCACGTTCAGCTGCGCTGAGAAATTTGACTGCTGCTCTGTTACAGTGCCGGGCGTGTTAGACGTCCGATTCACGCGTGATGCGCGTGATAGTGCTGCAGCATAAGGGGAAAGCGAGAGCGAGTGACATATGTCAACTTTAATTGGCTACAATTAGCAATACTGCATCATTCCCTTATGTTTAGCACTATGACGCGTGAACCGGACATCTAACGCGCCCGGCACTATACTTCACACTCGCTCGACAAATTAGTTGCGTACCTTGAATTTGACAGCCTGGCAGTAGACGACAATGTCAGACAACTCGACGGCGAGCTGAAGACCGGCGGCTCCCTTGCGCCCGGCATTGGAACGCCCCGTGCTACTGCCACTCATCGAGAACATCCCTTCGTCGTCGGTGGATTTGTGTAAGTCGAAGACGGGAGTGCCACTAGTGAGCATCATCTGCAATTGCGCAATCTGTTGACTCCACCCAGAGCACAGAGATGTGGCCTTGCTGACATACATCTGGCTTTTTGTCAACGGACTTCTTCAAGTCTCCTGGCCCGCTGCCGTCGCTGTTAAACGAATCCTGCTTCGCCGGCAGCAGCTTTTGATGAGCTCTCCGACTGCTCGTTGGCTTCGGACTATCGGTGTCTGTGCGCTCCAACTCTGAAATCAATAATTGAAAAATAGTGCGCACCACACGTTTATTCGAAAAATTCAGTACGTACATTCCTTAATCCATTTCAAGTAGTTTGCGTTCAACACAGTATCTGCTTGTTGAGCGCAAAATTCTTGAAATGGATTGAAGAATCTGCGTACTCAATTTCTACATTACCAAATACTCGTTCAGAAACACTCGTTAGAAACACTCACTGCACTTAATTCTCATGCCAGCACTTACCTTCATTCTCGTCTTCGTCCGGCAAATCATCGAGTTCATCGTCAAAGTCGTCAATATCATCATCATCTGCGTCATCAGCGGTGCTCGACTCGTATGAGTTTTTGCTCTGCTTGCGATGCAGAATAGCCGGCGTTTCGCGCTGCTGAAGTCCCTTTTCGACCATCAAACCAGCAGTCGGCTCAGACACCATCTTCTTATTCTTGATGAGAACCTTGTGTCGTAGCTGCCAAGGCGACGGCAGTTTCGGATTGTCGCTGAAGTCGGCATCGAAGAGAAAGTTGGTGACCAGCTTGTCTCCGAGCACAGTCTACAACGAACACCGCGCATTGAGCAACGACCGCGTAACTACCGAATTCCCTTTGGGTCCGAGGTTGGAAGGGGCTCGCAAGTACTAGGGTTCAAAATTCGAAGGGGGTCGTAAATTTACATATGCAAATTAGACAAAAATGACGGTATTTTTGGGCGGGAATTCAAAAATTCAAATTTTTGCCCAAAATACCGTATTTTTCGAGGAAGGGGGTGGCAAACTCCGCGCACTTTGGACCGGTTTGGAGGAGGGAGACAGTCCCCCGCAAAGCACCTATGCTATGGAACGAAGCGTACCTTGAACATTTGCGCCATTTTGGCCTGCTGCTGAAGCGAGCAGTGATTCTCGATGCTGAGAATGATGGGCAAGGAGCTGGTGACGAACGCGCTCTTCTTGACGATGTCGACGACTTGGCGGAAGCTGATCTTGGAAGTGAACGTATGTCCGTGATAGATGAGCGGCAGGCCGTCGTCTCCGTCCCAACAGTCCAATTCGACGCAACGACACCCAGTCAACAGCACCTGGCGATACATTTCCGCCGAAGATTCGCCCTTGAGCTGGTGTCCGGTAAGATAGGTATTGTGACTGGAGCAGATGTAGTAGTAACTGAGGGGATAGTGTAAATCCTCTGCATTCTCTTCGATCCATTCGGGCACGAAGGCGAAATTGCGGGCGTCGAGCAGGTAACGGGCAAAGCCCTCGAAGGACAACTGCAGCTTGTTGCGACATGTGACATCGGGTTCATGTTCCTGCAAGCAATCAATCAACCCCATCGATTTGCCAGCGACACAATGCGTCCATCTTGATTGTCTGCGTGTCGCTTTTAATCAGTGGGCAATGAAAGCGATTGTCCAGTGCGCGGAATGCACATGTCGGCGACCCCTTTTACCGAGTCGAATCGACTGCTTCGCACCTCGCGGGGACTTGGCGTCCGGTACGTTCGGTATGCAAGTGCCAGTCGCGAAGTTCGCCCACCAGAAGGTTGAGAACCGCTAACAGACATACACACGTGTGTCCGTCGCTCGCTGTTGTTTGTGCTGCGTCCTAAGCTACATCGAGTCCAAGATCATCGCTCCAAGCATCGGCCGCGTGCGTGCGCATTGACCGCCGCCAAACGACATCGAAGCGTCATTCGACCCACGAGCCAAGAATTTATGACCGCACCATCGGTCCGGTTGTAAATTGTCCAAACGGACGCTTGAACAGCAACGCCTCCGCTCTCGGCTTACTCCCCCCCTCCAATTTGTTCAGCGCTCATAGTGCTTCCTTCCGGCCTAATCCGACGGACCTCAGTCTCCTCTCAACAGCGCTCACTAATAATAATCTCTGCCATTACGAATTCCATCAACGGCGATACGGTAAGTGCGTGTTGTTGAAGAATGACTGCCATATCATATGTGCGCTGATTCAGAGTTATGGCAACGACCAAGAGCGACCAGCAACAGAAAATCTTGCAAAGAACTGCTGAATCAAAGGCGTCGCTGGAATGCGGAGTGAAGCGCAAAGATACACCGTATGCACCGAAGAGCCCGATCGCATCCAAGAAGTTTTCTCCCATGGACAAGATAGTCACCGAGGCGGAAGACGAAAATCGCGACGCAAAAAACGGCAAACACTTGCAGCCGTCGGTTAAGAGTGTGTGATTGGATTTACAATCAAACACTTTGTCAGTGCACTTTGGTAACTAACGCTGTGGACGTAAATGTCTAACGTTCGGAAACGAGTTTTCTTTGCATCGTTCTGTCGTAGCGCATGGCGAGAGCGACTTTAGCGCACTTCTCACTTGCTGGCGGAAACGGTGGGGGGCGCAGGCGACCCGTTCCGCCAGCCGACGGCGGCACCACCCCGGATGGCTGTCGTCGATGGCAGCGCCATTGATCGTTCTCAGTGCAGCGTCGCGCTCCGCCTGCGAGCGACCCTTTGCTCGGCTTGGCTCGGGCGCGAATATCAGCGAAATTATCTCGGGCGAGTGGCAATCGCGCCGACCGATTCACTGAAATATTGCGGCGCGCCCCGAGATTCTGCGCCGGGCGGTTTGGACGCTGCGCTATCCGTCGTCGGACAGACGCCGTTCGTCCAGACCGTTTGTCCGCTCGTTCGCTCACTGATTGGGCCCGACAACATGCGTCAGCTCGCAGTGCCCGACGACCAGCCGTCATCCAGTGTCGATTTATCCGACTCCTGCGACAATGCCGACCAAGTCCGCATTCCACCGTCGATTCTCTGCACCAACTCCCCGCCCATCGACCACCACGACCACCCATTCTCAACGTGCGTTGTACCCGGTTCGCCGCCCAGCACACTTCATGTTAGCGGCACGCGATCGAGTCTGGCGCCAGAGGACGCATATCGCGACCAGACTCCATCGCCTTCTGGCAGTGGCGGCGATGTGATGCGCAAAGTCTCCCAATCGTCGTGTCTGAGCACGTCCTCGCAGACGAATCAGAGTCCGACTCCGCGCTCGCCGAAACGCGTCAGCTTCCTCGACAACGATGAAGTTAAGGGTGGTACAGAGGAGGGCACGCGACTCAGGGAACGCGATCATGCACTTGGAGACTACGGCGACGCCAATATTTCACCCGTCAAAAGAGAAACATGTGGACGATGCTGCGCGCTCATGTGATCGACTCACTTGAATTAGCCGTATTGCTCCCGCTTCGTCAATTTGTTCCATTTGGTGCGTGACAATAAACTGCCGAAGAGTCGCAGGCGTCATCCACGAACTCCGCGAAGTGTCCATTGCTCCGTTGCTGCAATTGAACGACATCGACGAGCGATAATCAATGGTACTGCCCCACCTATTCACGCTAGCCAGTGCCAAAGCATTGTATATCTTTTGCTGCTTGTCGCTTACATGTGTAGACTGCGCAGAGTTCTTCGTAAGCACATCTAAACCGAGCGATTAAATGCATTCGCAACTCCCTAGAGTCATTCAGAAGCGAGCGAACCGTTGGGGAGAAAATCGCAATTGGCAGCACCACCAGTTAGAGAATCCAGTCGAGACTGCAAACGAGGAGCATGTTTCTCGCGCGGACTTTTCGTCACATGCCCATTCGCGCTTGCGTTCGTCGTGTACTCGTTGAAAATGTCTCTGCACGGGCTCATATAAACCCGGAAATATTGGGACAAATGAGTTACCTCAGATCCTTGCGCATGCGAATGCTGAACGATCGGTACAGCTCGACGAATTCGGGTAAAGTCATAGGCTTGTCTTGGTACTCGCGACCGGAAACGCCGCCCAAAGCGGACACCTGTCCACTGCTGCTGATCGAACCGGACCCCGGGGTTTCACCGCCTCGTGAACGCCACGACTTGATGGACCGACCGCCGACGGAACGTCCGCCGTAGGAGCTACTCGTCGGCGTGCGCGAACGGGGCGTGTAGATGGAGTCAATGTCACCGGTGTCGCTTTGTGCCGTATCCCTCGGTTTGAGCAAGTAGCCCGGACTGTTCGGCCCGGGCGGACCGCTGTGCGTGGACTGCTGACTCTTGATCGATGGCGGCCGGACTTTGGTGCGCGCCAGTGGCGACGGGGACTGCGGCTGCGGACTCTGCGATCGACTCGCGTCGCGAGAACTGCCGCGCATCCGTCGCGTTACTGCGATTGTCATCTGCTTGAGTCGACTGGTTGGCCCGCCGCCATCGCTGACGCCGCCCGGAGTGTCTGCGCCGGACACGCGGCCCAGACTGCCCGCCGCACCGTGAGCCACGGGCACTCCTAAAGTCAAAGCACGTTCCATTTCGATCGTTAAGTTTCGACCGGATATTCTTATTGTCAAAATTTGCCAACCGTTAACCACTGCAATTGAATTTCACGCCTGCTCAGAATTCAGAATTCATTAAATGGAATGGAATATTAATACTTTGTATGATTAAAATCCATTTCAAGTAATCATCCCATAACGATATGTAATGGTTAGTGCAGTTCTAAAATTCTGGGTTTACGGTGCTTTGTACAGTAGTCTCTTTCCCACTACAAATGTTGACGATAGAGCCGGACAAGTGAACGTTACCTAATCCTCGCCATCGGTCGACCCGTCCACCAAACGCTTGCAACGCTTCGAAGGGTCTTGGGCCAGCGAGCTGCGGACTGCCGACTGACCAATCGGGCGTTTCGGGACCGGAAGCGAGCAATTGGCTGGCCTCCATGGCTCTGGTTTGACTATCGGCATCGTGGTATAATTCGAGGTAGAGTTTCTTCAGCCAGAGCACACGCCGATCGGCAAACCGATGCTGCTCTTGCAAATATTGAGTAATCTGAAGAGTAAAAATGAAATTGGCACGGACGAAAGAGTAAAAGATATGCGGTCACGCACGTGGTGTAACCCGCCCATCCAATATTGAGCAATTTGCTGCGGAGCAAGAAAGTAGAGGAATTCGTTCTCGGAGAGGAAACCGCCGTAGCTGACTGTCCAACAGAACACGGGCACCGACATCTCTTCCACGCTGTGTCGCCGGTAAATCGCCTGCAAAGTGGGGATTGAAGATGTTTGCACAGCAGCAATAACGTTGCACCGAACCTCAATGTCGAGATCGTAGGAATCGACTGCCTCGACGGACTTGACGAAAGACAGCTTGACGAATCCTTCGTCCAGGCCCGACCACGCCGTATCTCCCGCGTACGACAACGTCACCGCCGTCGGCTTCAGACTCGACGTCTGACCGCCCGTTGTCCGATTCGCCTCCAGAAACGCCGTTCGATCGCCGCTGTGTGACATTGACGGCATGCTCACGTTGGAGTTCTTCGACGTCGTCTGTCCCTCCTGCAATCGCGCGCACAATCAGTCTCGAAACCATACCTGTAACGCTGGTCCAAGGCCAGCTACACTCCGATCGGCGGGGGGTTACGGTACTTCGTGTCGGGATTTTGGCGCAAAATTCAAAAATTCAAATTTTTTTGCGGCCTTCGGCTGCAATCACAG
>JAQGCX010001379.1:0-11200 GCA_034700205.1 Plectus parietinus
TGGCGAAAAAAATTTTTGAACAAGCACTGGATAGAATGGGGTTTTGGAGGCCGCCGGGGGGATATTCCCCCCCCCCCCGGGCCGAAAATTTTTGGTACTAAATCCCTATGGGGGTCAAACCTTGCCCACCTCTAGGAAGGGGAGTACAAATCAGATAGATTATTCTATAAGATTGACCAAAACTATTGGCAATATAAGTGGCAGTGGGCAATTACAAATGCAGTTTTCATAGTTATTATCCGGAAAGATAACAGCACAATGAATTTCAATTTCTTCACAAATTGGATGGGACTGCGGCCATAAAATTGGTCGGGTGGACTGTAAAATTCACCCATTACTATGAAATGGATTGTACTTTGAGAACAAATTGGTCAGCAACAAATATCACTCTAGTTAGCAACTGGTAAAAGTGTTATTCCACGCTTCCAACAAACGGGGCAATTTCATGCTTCCAGAAGCACCACGGTTTTTTCAAACCGTGACTTGATGCATGCACCAACATGTTTCGATCAATAATAGAACACGCTTTATGCTATTTTTAAAAGCAAAAATTTGAACAGCAGAAAAATAAACGAGACAGCAAAAAAAACATGTAAACAGCAAAATCCAAAAATGTAAAGCGACCGTTAGAGAACAACAATTTAAAGCCTGGTTTAAAACTTGTTCCAATTTGATTAATATTTGATGCATGAATACAAGCAGTTATTAGAGGCGCTCAAACACCAGCATATCCTAATCTACATGTCACACAAAGTTGACGGGTTAAAGCAAAATCACGCAAATAGAGTAAGGCGTGTTCCAGAAAATAGTCTATCGATCCACAATTTCTCGTACACAGCGGTAGTGGGAACATTAGAGCGTCGTATCGTATATCTAAGCTGGTACGCACTGACGAGCTGAAAATGAAATTGTTGTTGACCAAAGGACGCTGGTAACCATGGGAACAAGTCAACAAAGCATTCCACTCCCCCTCCCCCCCCTCCCCTCAGGAATGTCGTATCATTGACCCATGCATGCACTTTTATCATTAAGATATGCAAAATGTCCATCTGTCTCGATTTCAATTTTTGTTAAATTTCAACAAGTTTAAAAAATTGGAACAAATAAAAAATCAAAATCACTTTTTACAGTCAAAAAATTGTGCGCAATTTAAAGACTAGAAATTTTTCAAGAAGATATTGAATTTTTGACAATCAAACTCAGTTTAAAAGCGCGAAGTATTGTACGAAAATGATATCCCAGCATATAATCGTTGATAGAAACAGTAAAGCGACGGGTTTACCCATACATACATAGTAACTCTGTTGAGTAAATATTTGCAGTAAATATTTGCTGCTTGCTGAATGGCGCGAAACTGGCCGCGCGACTCAGCGCGCGCTCTTTTGTTCGAACGCGTGAAGGCGTCGCTGTTTTTGTTTTTGTGCGGTTTCGCGTACTAAAAAAGCAGTAAATATTTGCTGTGATTTCGTAAGATGACGCGAGAATGTCCCCAGCGCGAACAAATTTTCGATGAGCGCATCATTTTCCACAAAATTTCTTGACGCACCAAAAGAGGAATTTCAAAAACAAAATATACAGTCATTTAGAGAAAAATTCGCTCATTTTACTCATGTAAATTTTGTTAAAAACAAATGTATTTTTCAATCTCAACGATTTACTTGAATTTGACGCGCTTCAGTACAGAGCAGAGTTGCGCATTCTTGTTTAAGTATGGGTTCTTGGTCGCGCAAAAAGATTTAACAATTCTCGTATACCTATTTAATTACAATTGCTGCAATTGTTAAATATCGAAAAGTATGTGGACTACACAAAGATTTTCGAATTTTACAATTCGTATCCGAAAACGCCATGCTCCAATAACTTACTGGATATTTAAGTTCTTTTCTACTTTCTTTCCATATTTAAGAGAGGATCGGAAAGCATCAATCATTTCAGCAATTTTACAGCAAATAGTCTTTAGATTACCATAAATAATTATTAGGATAGATCAAAGAAGTACATGATCTTTCACAATTCACTTATTTTATTACAACCTGCAAGCGAAACGCATTTGTCACAGGTTTAATATTGACTTTATTGACACTTCATTCAAATCAAAAAAATTTATCGGCTTCATTTAAATTTATACTCAAATCGATTCATGAATGGGATTAACAAAACAAGGATATCAATTAATTATTCGGGAAAACAATCCTTTAAAGATGCTCCAACGAATGACATTTAAAATTAGTGACCATGTTGACGACTAGAAGAGCTGTTCACAATTAATTTCTGGTAGAACATTTGAAATAGTATACGCAATACGAAATCTGCAAAATCTTTTGTCCATGCATTTCCTTGAAATGGAAAATAGAAACTGAAACTCACCAATAACGGTTTGGACAGTTTGTACTGCCCGCAGAATAGAATTCCGCTGCCGATTCTTGGTGAGTTGTTTGATTCGATTGCTCGTAGAGTTCCAACGCACCGGTCATGACAAATTTTTCTTCGTCGCTCTCTCTGAAAACGACAAAAGTCAGTCCCACAAAATATTGAACGGAGCAAATGACACAGCCAGTGAAAAGAATTAATTGCTAACGATAAAAATATCTTTGGTAAATTTTATTTTGTTGAACTCAAACTATCATTTCCACACGGCAGCGAAAGTGGATCGATCAGTTGGGGGATATCTGAACTATAGATGTGGTCGGTGCACCGGGACTGGGACCGAAATTGTCGGTGCACCGGGACCGGAACTGGACCCAGGTTATTTTCGTGGACCGATTACTGGACCGGGACCGATTTTTTGGTTAAATAATCGGTCCATAGACCGGGACCGGGACCGAATTAATCGGTGCAAAAGCCAACTGGACCGGGACCGGGACCGATTAAATGAAAATTCGCTGGACCGATTACTGGACCGGGACCAATTCTGACCTGGACCGACGCATCTATAATTTGAACGCAAGTATGTATCGAGCTTTCACAAAACTGGCGAATGTTACATTGATTTCTGGCGTGTAATATCCGAAATATCTGAGATGTAATATTTGAGAAAACATAAGCATCATTTGTAAAATTTGACAGAGCAAAAGACACTGACCCGTCGCATATTGGTTGCACAAGTCAATTTAGCTGATCCGTATCCAGCACGTTAAATTGGTCGAATTTGTTTGCAAATTGCACTTCTCGTGCCGCTCGTAAGCAATCCATCTTTTTAAGCAAAAATTGCGGAAAGCCTGCAAATATACATCAATTGGTAAAAGTGTTCTTAAATTATGTATAAAATATCAAGTGAGGCCAACGGTGGCGTCGTATTGCGCAAATTCTTCACTTATATACTACAAGTGAAACGCAAATGTGACGGGTTCGCGATTGCGGTTATGATGAATTTATTCAAGCGAAAGTATTTCTCTCTATGGGAATGAACGAAAATTAAATATAATTAAATATAATTATTCCGAACGAAAAGTTTGCAATTGGAATTGAACGATCGAGATTGCTCACCTGTATTGAAGGTGAGAGTTGAAGTTGAGATCGAGCTTGGTGACCAGGTTAGGCGAGATATTCCACATCTCAACCAAGCAGTCGATAAGTACCATTCCCTGTGCTCGTAACTGTTGCGCTTCTGCAAAAAAAGAAATTACTTATAAATTCTTAAAATCAATCAAGGAAATGCATGTACGAAAGATTTTGCAGATTTCGTATTGCGTATATTATTTCAATTGTTCTACCAGCAATCAATTGTGAACAGCTCTTCTAGTCGTCTTCGGATCAAAGATTCACTGACAATTTGACATTACTATTTCTCCGGTTACCAAACAATCCGCACTTGATAAATCCTATGTCTGAGGTACAGTGAGGAACGCACAGCCTAAGCCTAAGCCTAAGCCTAAGCCTAAGCCCTCCCCCAGACGGGTTTGCAACTTTGGGGTCCGAGGCCTGAGGGGGGGGGTGCAAAAAAAACGAGCAATATAAGGGTCCCCTGTGACTAAAAAGGCAAATTTTTTGAATTTGCACGGGATAGAATGAGGTTTTCAAACCGGCGACCTTTTTTTTTGGTCGACAAGCGACAAAGCACGGGATAGAATGGGGAAAAAAGATTTCGCGCAATTGCGAAGCAAAGCGGAAAAAGATTTTTACAAAGAATAACAGAGACACAAACCAGAGATTATTCAACGTCGATCCAGCCAGCTTCTGTATTCCCAACGCTACATTCATAGTGCGTCACTAATCTAATGATCGAATTTGAGATCAGTTAATTAAAGATGGGTAGAAGTGTTATTTCATGTTTTGAGCACGCAGGGCTATTTCATGCTTCTAGAAGCACCACTGTTTTTCAAAGTGTGCAATTTTCAATGCTGTGCAACGAAGCGTCCAATCAATACAACTCGCTTTACTATTTCTGAATTGTGTCAAAACTCTATTCGACTGACACGAAATTCGAACCAATCATTTGTACAATAAACGCTATCCGAAAAGCAAGAAGCAGCGTGTAAAAAAAATAATCCATATCCCTAAACGGCCGTATCACTATACAAAAGACTTAACATTTTTTATGGGATCTAATTTATGTCAAATGCTGACTAAAGAGGACATTAACCGGTACTGAAACACCAGCTAGACGTAATCTGATTGTCACACAGAGTCGACGTTTCGAACAAGACACAAAGAAAGAGCATAGAAGAATATACGATCCAGAAAATGACCAAATCGATCCATGCTTTCTCGTGCACAGCGATAAAGCGAACATTCTGGAGTCTCCTTCAGTCCCTCAGAGTCGGTATGAGCCGCCCAGCTGAAATCGAGGTTGTGTGTCAGTGAATAAAAAGAGTAAAAAATGGAAATACGTAAGACACGGTCGTATTAGGAAAACGGCAATAAATTTATCGACTAATGCGATAAATAAAGTTGGGGAGGGGTAACACCAAGAACAGGCCTAACTTAAGGGTTCGGGGGGGCCTGGACCTTTTTTCTTGAGAGGACCCCTACGCACCGCCGGAGGCAAAAAATTTTGCGTTTCCAACTATCGGAGACGAAAATTTTGGATTTTTAACCGCCAGAGACGAAAATTTTGGGTTGTTAGGTGGCTGCAGGAGAAATCTTTTTCATTTATGACCGCAATTTTTTTGCATATATCTTTGTATTTTGTCATTTGGGAGCCCTCTTTTGGCGGCCGGGGGGCACCAAAAGGTGGACACGGGGGGATATCCCCCATGGGTTCAGATCCCCGGGATGCCAAAAGGTTGGGGGGATGGAAATTTTTTGAAACGTTTCGTCACGTAGTGGCGGAAATTTTTTTTCTCGGTGATCTTTTTTTTGCTCACCGGACAGACCCGCCGAGGGATATCTCCCGGTCCGAAATTTTTTAGTACTAAATCCCCCCCCTAGGGGTCAAACCTTGCCTACCTCTGGGGGCCCCTACACATGGATGGTCGGGGGGCCCTGGACCTTAAGGTCCACCTATAAGCCGGGCCTGACCAAGAAACCTCCGTTGCGAATGTTCGGAAAAAGTAGTAAGAGCAAGTGTGACTAACGTTGATGGCGGTGATCTCGTCGGAGTCGGGCATTCGGCGACGAAGGAAGGCCGGCAACTGCGACTCGTCGATGCCCGAGCCGCGCGGCGTTGAACCCACCGGCCCGATAGAGCTCGCCTTCTGAGCGGGCACACCCGCTGAAAGTAAAAGAGATCAATTTACTCATTCAATGGTAAAAATAAAATAATGAGACACAAACTGCTTGATTTGCAATAACTCACTTGACTAAGCGAATTTCTCAACCCGTCAAAATTGCGTTTCAAAAAAATCGTTTAGTTCGGAAAAACCACATATGATCATTAAGAAATGCCTCACGATAATTAATTGACAGTAAAATGCGAAGACATTTAGTGAATTTCATGACCCGTCAACTTGGGGTTTCAGTTGAATACCACTAATACTTTACTATCATAACGATTATAAGATGGCAGGACGTGTGACGAATAAAAACTTTCAGCGTTCAATTCTATAAGGAGAGAAAAATTCATGACATACTGTGGGCTGATCCATCGCCACTATGACTGGTCTGCACCAGCGGAGGGAGCGACGATCTGAAAAACAATAATCATTTCAACAATGTTAAATTTGACAGCAAAAGGTGAAAGAACCACTTCATCAAACAAATTGTTTGCAATTTGTCAACGAATATTACAAAATAGTACGTACTTTTAGCATTGCTCACAAAGTTCTTTTCACAAAATGCAGCAGATAGCAGATGTTTTTGTGATATAGTGAGAAAAGCAAAGTTTTCAGTACGATTGAATGTTTGCTTAGGGGCTATCGATAAATTATGAAACCCTGTTTTTGGCCGTTTTTTACCCCCCCCCCTCCGCGTAACCCAAAAAGTCGATAATCTATATGCTACAGCGTTATACATTTTTGTCGCGTAACCTGTAAATTGCGATTCTCTATCCCTCCCCTCCCGAAAGGTTACGTAGTTTATGGACAGTTTCTTACCGGTCAAAGTGCGGTCGCGGCTGTCGCGCTCCAACGAACTTGATCAGAGGACTGTGAGCATTGACTTTCACCAGCTGAAAATCAAGAATCAATAAAACTGTTCTTTCAATATATCACGACACTCAATTTATTAACAGCAAATGAATGAATATTATTACATCTCGTACAACAAAAATCAGACACGACCACTTGATTTGATAGGAGTAGAAGTCACAGAAATTTGATTTTTATGAAACTCCACCTCAACGGTATAAGCCATAGCACTTTCCTTCAATCGATTATGAATGCATTCGTCGTTCTTACAAAATGAGAAAAGATACCGATACAGAGGTAACAAATAGAATATCAGAATTCAGTAAAAAGTTATTAACTAGACCTCCAAGTATCAACTAGACCTACAGGTATCAACTAGTGCATATAATAATAATTGTTTATTTTAGAGAAATTTTGCAACGCAAATCAGACGGGTTTGCATTCAAGCGTTGTTTGTTGGCATTTATAAATAGTGCAAAAAAATTAGAAAACGAATAACGAATTCATTCGAATTCGCATTTTTAATAAGATAATCCGAAATTCTACCTCCTGTGCGAGCCGCGTGATGGTGGTGTGCATTTCGGCCTTGCTTCCGGCTTGCTTTCCAGGCGTACTCGCTGCAGAAGTGGAAGCAGAAGCTGAAGAAGACGGTTGAGCTGTCGGTCGCGAAGCGGTCGAAGGGGCAGATGAATTCGTCACAGGCGCAGCAGTGATCGAAGCGGTCGGACTGGCGAAGAAACGAGATAAGTAACGGAATACTCGCGATATCCAGCCAGCTTCCTGCGCCGGCATACCTGCAACAAATACTGCAAATCAACGAAAGAACCTGAAGACTATTGGCGTTCACAAAAAGCGATAAGTTCAAATTAATATCTCAATGGAATTCACAGCTAAAGCGATCTCTTAATAAAGAGCTGGGTATACTTCAAACGGCCCGTTTTGAACAGTTCGTTTTGCGACCAATTACCAAGAATAAATATTGTGTGATCAAAAATATATAATTCATTTTTGGTAATTGGTTGGCAAAACGGACCGTTTGAAGTATGCCCAGCCCTTAATGTCTTAAAATCATGGAAATATCAGAGAAAGCGGTTCTATTAGAATTTTGCGCTCATTTCAAGATCACTGGTTGGTGGTCATGAAATCATTGAATTTGTGTGTTAAAGCTATCTTGTTAGTCGCGCTACATAGCCACCATAACTTAACTTGTTAGAACCCGCGTTCCTAGCATGGAAAAACTGACGGACACGAATTGTGCAAGGAATCGGCAAGTGACAACTAAATAATGTAACAATATACAAGAGGAATCAGTTGTGATCGAAAAGAGTGCAACAATGGAAATTTCGTGAAATGCAAGGAATGAATGGATTAGAATGACCTGTAGAATAGGGTTGCCAGATCTTCTACGGGTAGTAGAATACTCCTACTTTTGAGGGTTAAAAACGAGACAAACACTGGATAAAACAGACTAATGCTGAGTCAAGTCAGTAAAATGATAAGGGGAGAGTAGGCGCTTGACCCCGATTTTGGCTAAAACTCGAAAAATCTCCTACTTTTCTACATTGGAAATCTGGCAACCCTAGTGTAAAACGAATAAGGAATCATAGAATTGATGAGTGCGCGAGTCCTATAAGCACCGACCACCCACGAAGAACTGCAAAATGCAAAGAAAAGGCAAATAAATAAGAAACCATGGACTGACACCATCACCAACAATGCATTCGTGAATAAATCGTGGAGAAAGCAATCGTACAAGTGTAACAGACACAAATTTGACAAACAAAAGAGTACACAATGATATTTTACGGATAGAGCTCACTTTATCCTTTTGTGAGAAAGTTTCTTCGTGAAGAGTCGATTAGAAGAGTCGCTTTATAGTTTGAAGGAAAACTAAGGAAGGAACGCTAACAATCCAAAAGAGCAAAAAATTGATGAAGCGTCCAAGAGGTTCTGCGCGCACAGCGACAAACGAAAGTGCAAAAGAAGTGCGCAACTCTTAACTGCGTATCAATACATTAGTGACTTGAAGACACATTAGAAACGAAGAGATTGTGTTTGTGGTGCTTGTTGAACACAGATCGGACCTGAACCACATCCAAACCAAAGAGAATTATTGAAAATTAAACTTAGATACCAATAATTACGTTTTATTTTGATAACTTTATCGAAAAAGCAACTATCTTCACAAAAGATGTTTTGATAGCCTACTTGATGAAAATGACTTCCAGCTGTCATCTTCTTGTCCAGAGCTGTTTTTGTCCCACTACGGCGCGGGGTCAGCTTTTCGGGTTTTTCGCTTCCACTTCTCGCAATCGGCTGTGTCGTGCTCCGTTACGTGGGGATTAACTCTTACAACTAATAAACCAAATTTCAGCTCAATCGGTTGAATTTTGGCTGAATTATTCAAAAAACAAAACCTTCTGACACTTTCCAGACACCCTGTAGAGAGCATTTGCAATGATTTCTTTATGCTCACAAATCATGACTCAGATTGAGTTGACAGAAATTACACTCGTTCGATTGAAATCTCGAGGTAGTCAAACTATAAGAGCCAATTAGCTGTAGTCTTTTTCATTCAACTTTGCTGTTGCTAAGAAATAACGTTTATAGTCTGGATTACGTGCGATTTCAAGTTTAGTGAGGAGCTGTTCAACTCTAATTCGATCATTCGCTGGCCTAATTAGGTCTCAAATGTTTGAACTTAGCAACGCTTGAATAATAAATGTATTTGAATCTATTCCTTGTTCCATCTCTTCCTAGTTATTGCTCCGCTCATAATATTTTTGTTATTGCTACAGAAGCTGAACAGACAGAGCACCAGTTGACTACCCTATCCATGGGTTTTGATACGAAAACATAATTTAGGTCTCGGAACGATTCCCTGAGTTCATAGGGACCACCATCCACCATCAGTGGACTATTGTGGCCTTTGGCGGTCCCAGTAACCCATTCGTCTCAAAAAATTCGGTGGTTATGTTTGCAGAGTCATATCCCAATGACCAAATGCAACAATTTTTTTCACAGTAAACCTCCAGACTCTAACAACTAATAAACCAAATTTCAGCTCAATCGGTTGAACTTTGGATGAGTCATTTAAAAATGGGATGGGAGCAAATTGTGAAATGTTCTGTAGGTATACAGTTGCGTGAACAACCAGTAAAAATTACTGTAAAACATGTCCACACGACTTATTTGCACTTCACTAGTACGGTAGCAGCAACAACATAAAATGACACAAAAAGCACATACTCAATATAAACTGAACAAGTTCAGTTTTATTCGACCATGAATTAATTTGGCTCATGCTTTTCACTTTCTAGCAGCATTTATCACTGCCACAACTGAGTCCACTACAAGTTCCAAGATTTTCAAGAAATCTAGTCGCATATAAAAACTAAGAGCGCTTCCCAGGGCACCAGTGAAGGTTGGTTCCCAGCGTATAAGCTTGTTGCTCTGGGAACATTGGATAGTCAATGTCAATTACCTGAAAATCGTCTCCATCAGTATATATATGGTAAATGCAATTACCGAATTCGGACCACAGTGGAGAACAACGAAGACATGTGTTCGTTCCCCCGCCTGCTATCCTAGAGAACTAAGTTGGTTATCGGCGTCGACATGGGTGAAGCAAGTCATCGTTGCTGATGTCTTGATGCTCAAAAAGTCACTGCTGTGGTTCAGGAAAATACAGAAGTGGAAACAAATTCAAATTATGAAAATGTGACGGCAACTTTCAATATATCTTGGAAACATATGAGTGAGCCAAAATGGTTCATAATATAAACTATGCGCGTCATAAACGTCACAGTTTTTGGTTATTTAGCATTCATTATGGCCATTCAGGTAATTCAAAATTATGAAGCTCAACCTACCATATCTCAACTGAATGTATCGTTTGTCAACAGCTTAACCATTTCACCATCAACAGTTTGCGTGGCCCAAGAACTTGGCCAATTGGATGAATTTCAGCGAGAGACACCATCCGAGTACGAAGATGAAATGGCATCATATTTTAATGAAAAGAATGTCACAAAAGACATGTTTCTTGGCCAAATGTTCTGCTTCACGTCACCCACACTTATTTAGTACTGTTAACAGAAAGTGAAGCAAAGACTGCGACAGACTTCATTGATTTGAGCACCAGTCGGCAGTATTTTTCGTTCACTAATGATTTAGAGTTTCATGTCAATGACGATATTCTGCAAGTTTGTGAAATCCTTAATAGAAACTTTAGAATGCTTTCAGTCTCAGTTGATGAGCTTCAACAGAAATTCGGCGTTGAAGTGCAATGGGCTTGCACCCTCGAGATCGATCAATATACGCGTCATGGAAGCGCCCCCAAAGCCGAAAACATTACTGCTGTTCATCGAACCACCACAAGTACCAATGAATTCTACATCTGTTCTCTGGCGCGCTTTGACAATGTCCCATTCAGCAACCCAATCAAACAAATGTTCGTTGTCAGTGCTACGTATCGAAGGAGGACCTCAGAGGTTGCAACTAACTAAATTTGGATGGTAAACGTCTGTACGTTACCACAGCATATGGGATAAGCAGTTCTCCCCTGCGCTCACGCAGTATCATAGGTGTTTTTGGGGGGTGGTTGGGGGAGGGTTAACCCCACCAACTCTGACCGAAGTGGGCAAAAAGGGCGAAATTTTTGTTAACCCCCCCTCGCCCGCCGAAGGCGGCCC
>JAQGCX010001380.1:0-11191 GCA_034700205.1 Plectus parietinus
GTCACGTTTGGGGGGAGGGGCGTACGCCCCCCGAGCCACTACATGCAAGGCTAGAATTCTAAAATCTCGGCGGCTTCGCAACGAAAACCTGAATAAAGTCCATTCCATCCACTGTAAACCCAAAAATGTTTCCCGCCACTATGTAGCGGATTTGTTTTTTGGGGGGGGGGGGAGAGAGGGGTTCGCAAGGGTCGGCTCGATTTGGGGGGTCCCCAATCCCCCCCGCCTAAGTACATGTTTGTTTGTAATAACACTGATGACCGACGTCTTTAGGAGTTATTGGCGCGGCTATGCTGGTGAAGGTCACATTTGTGCCGGTGCCTTTCAAGCTGGAACGTCCATGGTGCGTCTCTGCGTCAAATTATAATCTTTTTTGCAGCTTGTAGAACGTGCAACAGTCCTTGTGTGAATGGTGGCAAAAAGACCAGTCTTCACACGACTGTTTTGCCTTTTTGTCTTGTACAGGATGGGAGGAAAGTCATGACCCATTTTTGTTTTTGAATAACTCAGCCAAAATTCAACCGATTGAACTGAAATTTGGTTTGTTTGTTGTAAGAGTCAGGGGAATTTGTTTGAAAAAAGAGCTATTTGGTCATAGGGTTGCCGAGAAATAACTTTGCAAAGACAACCCTAGGTTTTTAGATGAACTAACTGCTCGCGGCAGGGGGTCTCACACTGGAGCTCGTTCTCGCTCAAATCGTAATCGTTTCAGCTGAGTCTTGACTTTTTGAATAGAGAATGATATCGGCTACAACTTATTGAAAAAAGAAAGAAATTCATGCTACTGGTGGCGGGAATTCAAAAGTTTACTTCAAGAAAACGTGTTTTTCAAAGTCGATTTTCCATATCGTACGGTCGGTAGTTTTTGATATGGAAACTGCATAACTGCAGTATTTTTTGCTGAAATTTTTACATACTCATTACATTTATGGAAGCAACTTTTACGCTAGTCAACTTTAGGTTGTTGAGCGTTTTTTTGAGAAAATCTCAAATGATTTTGAAAATCGACTTGAAAAACTCGTGTTCTTGAAGTAAACTTTTGAATTCCTGCGGGGATATCCTCGTGTCCATGTCTGTGGCGGTCCCAGATACCCATTCGTCTCAAAACCTAGAGTTGTCTTTGCAAAGTTATTTCTCGGCAACCCTATGACCAAATTCAACAGCTCTTTTTTCCCCTGACTCTTACAACGAACAAACCAAATTTCGCTCAATCGGTTGAATTTTCGCTGAGTTATTCAAAAACAAAAATGGGTCATGACTTTCCTTCCACCTGTATTTAACTGAAAGAGTATAATGCCGTCACGCTCTTTCAGATGGTATCTTCTGGTTTTCAATCCGATGAAGTATTCTTGACAAAACATGCACGTTGACGAAGACGTCACGTTGACGTCATGCGTAACCGGCCATCCGACCCCTCCCCACCCCCTCCAAAAGGGTTACGTAGTTTGTGCATAACTCAGACTTGGGCACGGGGGATGGGGGATATCCACCCCCAAGAGTCTAGATCCCCTTACCTGAAAAAGGGCGGGGGGGTGAAACGCTTTCACCACGTAGTATCGAAAAAAAAATTTTGGACAAGCACTAGATAGAATGGGGTTTTGGAGGCCGCCAAGGGGGATATTCCCCCCCCCTGAGCCGAAAATTTTTGGTACTGAATCCCCCTAGGGTCAAACCTTGCCCACCTCTGGCACAGCCCCTATATATCATTTCTTGGTTTTGAGTTTGTATTTTGTTTAGTGGCTGAAATGATATTTTCCCCTGCAAAATTTGTCCATTTTACTCAAGCATTTGGGACAAAAATGCTGAGTTTTTTCGAGGGAACTTCACCACAGAATTCAATTCTGATAAAGCTGCTTATCAGTGGAGACTGTATATGCCTTGCCATAGTTATCACATCTAAGACAAAAAATTGAAACAGAAATCCGTTAATGTTCATTGTAATGTGTGGTATTTAGATTCCTCTTGAGTCCCACAGAGTTGCGACATTAAGCGATATGATGGAAACTTTTCATCGAAACTTTGTCCTCTTCGCTGATTGGCTGAATGAATTCAGCGATTTCCAAATGCTGCCCACATACGTTCAGGTAAACAAATAGCATAATATGCACTTTGAAAAAGTGTTCTATTAGACTGGCTTGTTGCTAGATTGCGAAATTCGGTAGTATGATTTGAGATTAAAGTTATTTCCGGTCCAAAAGTTTGGTGGTTGGTTATTACTCACTGTGCCTTTGTGTAATAGGCCCAGGAGCGTGTAAAATCAATCGATATCCCCCCAAACCATTCCCGTGCCCACCTCTGTACAGACAGGAGCGTAGCTAGTGGGCAGACATGGGCAAGGGAGCAAAATCCGGAGGCCAAAAACGAGAGAAGGGTTCCCTTTCTCATTTTTTCTGTTGACAAGATGTAGTCCCTAGCTATATTACTGGTTTCATACACACAAACTTACGTAATCGAAGAAATTGGAGTTATTTATGTAAAAATTCCGGTATATTTGAGCAGGTTTTGAAATTTCTTGCGCTAAAATTTGAATTTTTGCTCCGAAATACTGTTATTTTATTTCGCCTTCGTCGTAGGTAAGTATTAATTATTTCAATAATCTCTCTCTCTCCAAAAAATCTTTTACAGTAATTACGGATGATCTTTTACTCAGAGACTGTCGCTCTATTTGAATCTTCTAATAATACTACAAGTCTCTACTTGGCAAGCAATCCAATGTGCATTTTCAGTTAATTCTTGCGAAAACTCGCTGTTCATCTTATTCTTGGGCAGTTTGCGCATGGCGAACTCAACGCACAGGCTGTCCTGGAATCAGTTACCCAAACGGATCTTTTTTTCCACAAAATCCACTACTGAAATGCATACCGGATGAGAAGTTAGTGATTTTTTTCTTTGAGGGAAGACACTCTAACTGATATGGGAGGAAAACGTTTTATATACCGTATTTTCAGAAATAGCAGTGTACGCAGAAATATCAGTACAGTACTGCTATTTCTGAAAAAAGGTAGTCCACATCAAATGCTAAACGAATTTTTACCATATCCACAGTAAGTATGTACATTGGGTTTTTTCAATTAGAAACTCTTGGAAATAATGAAACAAAAAATGTGTATAAATGAAATTGACATCGACCTGAGAATATTAACATTAGTTTACTTCTTTGTCGAGTCAAGTTACTGTGCAGCAAAAAACAGATTAAAAATGATTAAAAATGACAGTAACAGATTAAAAATGAGGGCTGATTTTTATATTTCAGAGATATTACCTCTCTTTTCATTGAAGACTTAGTTGGATCAATGAAGTCTTTGGACGTCGACGAGGCAGAGTACTGTCTGTTGAAAGTTATCAACCTATTCACAGAAGGTGTGCAACAACAATAAACATTTCCCCGTAATCGATAATTCTGCAGTGGTGTTGACTGCCAGAGGTGTAGCGAAGGGAGCTTGCTAAGGGGAAGGACTCCAGCTACAGATGTGATCGGTGCACCGGGACCGGGACCGATATTGTCGATGCATCGGGACCGGGACCGAAATTGTCGGTGCACCGGAACCAGGACCGAAATTGTTGATGCACCGGGACCGGGACCGGACCGAGGTCATTTTCGTGGACCGGGACCGGAATTGTCGGTGCACCGGAACCAGGACCGAAATTGTTGATGCACCGGGACCGGGACCGAAATTGTCGATGCACAAGGAACGGGACCGAAATTGTCGGTGCACCGAGACCGGGACCGGACCGAGGTCATTTTCGTGGACCGATTAAATGAAAATTGACTGAACCGATTACTGGACCGGGACCAATTGTTTGTTAAATAATCGGTCCGTGGACCGGGACCGGGACCGAATTAATCGGTGCAAACGCTACCTCGACTGGGACCGGGACCGATTAAATGAAAATTGGCACGACCGATTTCTGGACCGGGACCGATTCTGACCTGAACTGACGCATCTGTAGCTCTAACCCAAATTAGCCCCACAAAATCGGCGGCCAAAATTAGTCCCCCTTCCGATAATACGCTCTTTTGGCTACAGTAAGTAGAACTAGTAATAATAGTGTTACTTTGGCTTTTCCTGGTCTTTGTCGTACACTACGGATTATGGAAGTATGACAATTCTGCAATAAAATATAAAATTGGTAGTAACTTGACTTCTCCATAAATACCAATATCTTCGTTTCAAAAAATAATTTTTGGCGCAAAATGTGTTTTTAAATTATATTTATTGAACAAAAAAGGATGCTGTTTATAAATAATTATCATTTCACACGGTACCTCGATTAAGATGCGGAAGAACTGAGCGATTTCGAGAAAAAGTTGGTTAGCGATATTCGCGACAAGTACCTCAAGGTTCTTGCGACCTACATCAAATCTCGTTTTCCACAATTCAGCGAATGTGATGTTGCTTGCCGAATTGGTCAATTGGTGCTACTCCTCGCTTCACTGACGGTATGGTCAGATAGAAAATATTCACTCTAATACAAAATCTGCCAGGACAAATTCATTTTGTCTTCTTTCTCACATTATATGACCTAAAGAAGAAAAATACATAATAGCCATAAATAGATTGATAGTTCCAGCACATGGGGAGGGATAGCTGACCTGTAACTTGTGAGCGTTCCACTATTCCCCCCCAGGCCGAAAATTTTTTGGTACTAAATCCCCTCCCCCTAGGGGTCGTACCTTACCCACCTCTGACCACCAGTATGTGTAAAGTAAGTAAGTGTCTTCAGCACATTGCGTACCTCGGAAACGACAACGTATCATTTGTGGAAACTTTGAAAATCACGAACTTTGGTGGTCTAACCTGCCAGCTACACAAAAATCATCATTCAGAAGCTTCTTCATCAACGATTGTTGCATGGCCGAAAATTCCTCCAGCACCCTCTCTCTCTGACAATTCCAAACAAATAAAAAACGAACTTATCGAAATCGGATAAAGCTCCGACTGTATTCGAAAGTCTCTGAAGTTATTATTACGGGTAAAAGTTGATTACAAAATTTTGATTTTCATGATACTCGTGAACTTATTTTCAGAGAAAGTCATACCGGTATCTTGCTTTTTTGTATGTCGCGATATTAACTCTTTTATTGTTTCTAGTACTGTAGGAATAAAAAATCAAAGAGTCTGTTTGTCTGTGTCGAACACCAATTGTTTAATTTTGTCAACAAAACCAAGTCTTACACATTGACTTATTGACAAAGAAGCTGTTTTGCCAATTTCGCGTTGCTTGGGCAACAACATCTCTTGCTACTGATTAATAGGGCACGAATCGCTTTGTCGGGGTGGTACAAAATCAAAGCAAAAATACTGCAATACACTTTATAATTATCGACAGTTAGCGACGTGAAAAACAGATTTTTGCACTTCTAAACAATAAATATTGCTATCGAAGAAAATCTGAAAGTAAATGTCTGCAACAAAGTCTCTGCATCTATCACTTTTTCAATGCTCAACGCAAGAAAATAATTCCGAACATGACGAGAATCAGGTCACTAACTATATTGTTCTCGGAATGCGGGACCGTGTATTTGCAATCAGAAAATGCTATGGAGTGTCCGCATGCAATGGCTGCAAAGGATTTTTCGCTGAAAAAGTTTCGGTAATAAGTAATTAATTACATTCCTGACATTACTTACTTATGTGACTTATGTGAACTTTTTACTGACTTTCACGACACTTTTCGGTTTCAGCATGAATTTAGCAAAAATTCGTTCCGTGGTGTGAAATATGATTTACTTACGAACTTCGTTTGAACGGATTGCTTGACATGTCATTCCATTATAAATGTTAATGAAATGATTTGACATTCTGAGAACAACTTTTTGCAGGTGCGGGCGAAATCTGTGGTACCTTGTACATTAATGCCTTAATATGTTTGTATATGTGCCCTTCATCCCATATCCCTGCGCCCTCGTCTACAGGACATAAAATTGATTTTAAGTTTAATATATGCAGATTTGTTAATGAGATACGTACATAAACTCAAAAGGGGTAAAAATTTCGATATCCCTTGCACTCTTCCGATTCCGACAGAGACATTCTTTGCGCATTGCACTTTAGCTGATCAATACTTTAACGACGGGAAAATTGAAGAAAAAAGCTAACAAGGCTAGCTAACAAGCACGTGCAAATCAGCTGAGTTTTTATGGGCGGAAGTAGTGCGTAGTGCGTAGTTCTATGGCGTTTCTTTGTTATTGCTGTGTCGCAATGATGTCGATGTCGAAGCCCGATTAAGGTGCATGCGCGCTTTGCTGTCATGACAATGATCCTTACATGAGTATTTGTGGAAAAATGATCCCTGCAACCGCCCACAGAACACAAATCACCACACACGGAGCAATCATCACCCTGCAACCGCTCACAGAACACAAATCACCACACACGGAGCAATCATCACAGAACAGGTGACTAATAGAGCTCTGTTTGTGTGCGCATAATATTTGTCTGGTGGGACAGAAACTGTCTTTGACAAACAAAAGTGCAACGGAAGTATTGGCTTGGCTGTTTTGTTTTGCCAGAGAACACATTTGCACAAAATTGGTACTTTTGCTGTTGGCATGCGTATTTGTGCAATGACTTGACATGATAATTGCTGCAAAAAGTAGATTCGAAACTTGGATAGCTTTCTGTCGTAATTTGTCAAAGACGGTGGTGTTAAGGCTGCTACATACCTTTGTTGGTTTTATTGAAAACAATAAAATTGTGAACAAAATATATAAATCGATGAGCTATACTTTGAACACGATTTTATTATTTCCAATAAAACCAATAAATTTATGTTTTATGCGGCCTTTATTCTCGAAATTTCTCCAACGGTTGAGCGAAATTGAGCGTCGTTTGAACAGAAACGAATGATGTTCATGTGACGCATCAATTTTTCGATTGAGTAACAGTTATTTATTTGATAAATAACTATTTCCTGTATTTGTCTCACAACGATATTGGCAGCCAAAATTCTTGCTATACGGTGCGTCCTTCAAAAGCAGTTAACCGTCGAAGAAATTATGAGTATACATAGCTGACACCACCTGATGTGAACTTGCCAAGTTTGTGCGAACAGAACGAAACAACCGTGACAAAGCGAGCAAGAAGAAGGCAGTATGCGCATAGTTGCTACGACGAGCAGCGGTTGCTAGGCGACGAATGCGGTGGTGACAGGGGGCAAGTATTGAACGCGTCTGCGTCAGCTGTGCATCGTCCCTGCGTTCTATCTCGTTCGCTTTCGTTCTGTCGCGGCGACGGAGAAATTCAATGCTGCGCGGTGGGACGTACTGACGGTGGGGTTTGCGTGCGCCAACGCATTCGCACATCTAGTCTGTCGTCCGTTCTCTGTCGCTGTGTCTCGAGTGTGTAGTCACCCAATCCGCCTGCCTCTGCACAGTTTTTACCTTCACGTGACGTAATGCAGGCCATGCAATACATGTCCCCGCAATCAGACGTTTCCGTCGAATCACCCAGGTGTGTTTTAATTATTTTCTTCTTTTAACTACGTGTCTATATTGTTATATTAAAATGTTGATTATAGATTATACTTGAACATTTATGTACAGGGTGGTCCAGAAGCATTAAGCGTACGGGGGGCTCTGGGCCACAAATTTAATGGGGAACCCCTAACCTACCGCTGCAGGCAAATTTTTTTTGACATTTTTGCCGCCGAAGGCAAAATTTTGATGTTCTTTTAACAGCAGCGGAAAATTTTTCAACTTTTCTATAGTTTCAGGCAAATTTTTCAACATAATTTTACAATTTTGGTTGCTGAGTAACGCCGGGGGCCTCCCTTAAGTGACTTAAGGCCGGGGAGCCCTAGGCCACGTGGCCCATGTGGCCCATATATAATCCGGCCCTGTCCAGAAGTAACTTAACACCCAAAAATCCCCTAATGCTTCTGACTGCATTAACTAAATTAAATGGAAATTTTTCTATAGATACCTAAGTATAGTGGCTCAACGTGCACTAAGCTAAAATCTGAACAGACATGCCTTTGAACCGCAACTGCAAAACAATTTATTAGATCTGAGCGCTCTTCCGCTTTGTTCGGCAATAATTGTGTTTGCGTGGTGCAGTTTATTTGGTGTAACTGACAAAATTCGGGTAGAAAGTCGTACAAAAAATTGTTTCGTGGTTACGATACAAAGACATGTGTATTCAAACCCAAACTTGATGTTGCAGTAGCTTTCTAATTGAGATATATGTATATAAAATCTCATAGAATTCGGTTACCCTAGAGGGGGGTGGCTGGGTGGTAGGTTACTTCTGGATCATCCTGTATACAATTGGGTTAATCTTTCGCAGTAAGCTAGCTGGAGAGAAATGAAAAGCATGTTCGTCAAAAAGCTTTTTCAAAAGTTCGATGTTGTGTACTTCACAAATTTGAGACCAGTTGAACAATGAGTAAAACGAACATTGCTAATTTCACCTGTTTCAATCTTTTAATTCTACTTAATATTTAGCCACTGATGAAGTTTATTTTCTAGCGACGAAGTAAAAAAGTCGTCTGGCCGAAAACGTCGGGATTGTAATGAACCACTACCAACTTGCAAAATCTGCGGAGATCGTGCTGAAAGCCGTCATTATGGAGTATACGCATGTAATGGTTGCAAAGGATTTTTTCGCAGATCGGTAGGCCATCATGACTCAAATTTCTACCTTCACAGCTAAAATATGTTTACAGGTTTGGCATGACCGAAAATACCTCTGTCGATATACGGGTGACTGTCTCATAGTTAAAGGTTGGACATTTAATTGTGCTATTTATGTTTTCGTGGCAGTTATTATGCAGTGTGGCACTAAAATTTAATGAATGCAAGTTCCAAGGGCGCACTTTGAAAAATCGTTCAACTGTGATTAGAAAGGAATTTTTAGGGCGATAGCGGGGGAAGGTAAGGGGGCGACGAATGGCTTATTTCCTCTGCTGCATGGATCCTCTACGCAAATCCAAAATTTAGTTTTCCAAAAGCAAATATATACAGTCATGTGTAATTGGCACTTCCATAAGCCCATGTGCCTGTCACTGACATCCACGAATGATTTCTTTCCCCAGAGGACACAAAATATCATTCCCCCTGTTGCTTCCAACTGTCTGACGTCATCTACACACGCACTTAGTGCATTTTCGGGTCAGATCCTGATCCTGATCCTGGTCATGTCATGTTTTGCTGCTTTTTTCACACGCATATCACGTCTTTCTACATTTTTGAAAAAATTGCTTCATAATTCATCAAACTCTTCTTGTCATTCATTCACTAATCATACATTAATTTTCGTTTTTCTTTCTTTCAGAACAGCGCAACAAATGCCGGTCATGCAGACTGAAGACCTGCTTCACAGTTGGGATGAATCCAAAAGGTTCGTTTTGCTTTGTATAATAAGCTCTCTAGTTTGTAGCGCACGCTAAACCTGCTCGTATTGTATTTATTCAAATAAGAGCGCAGAATACAAATAATACTTGAGCTCTTCGCGATTCCAACCATTATTTTCCAAAATAGTCCCATACAATTTTCAAAAGTTGATCAAGTCGTCTTCAATTAGAGCTTGCTGCGTGCGCCAAGCCACTGTTCCGCGCTTAATTTAACACCCACTTTATGGCTACTTTATCGCTTGCGCAGGGAATGACTAAAATTGCTCTAAATTCGCTGTAAATGAAGCTCTTAGAGAGAGGGTTAAGCCTTTCAGAGAAAGCAGTGACATTATCTAATCGACCTATGCCTGCTATAATTAATATTGCTTTTGTGTATGTTCAATGAATGAGGTTTCCGAAACATGCAAACACTTGGAAATCTCCAATGCTGAATTTTCTGAAATCAAGACATCATTTTGCCCTATGACTATTAACACGCAGGAATTTGATTGCGGCAGCTTGATAAAATGATTTTTTAAAATCTGAATTTGCATGATCGCATTTTTCCCGAATTATGGCAATGGCACGTAAAAAAATACGTTTTTCAGCTGTTCAAAATGAGCGAGACACCGCACCATTCAGTACCAACAGCAACAGTGAACTTCCGGCATGCAATGAGAACTTGAATTCGTCAATATCAACGTCCATCCAGACCGACGCATCGTTTTTCACGCAGGAGAGGCTACTCGTTCAAGAAACTGTGGAAAAATTGCTGCCCAATTATCTGGAACAAGCGGCGATACTTGTGCAGATAAATCGACGGGTTCTGACACGAGTCGACCCACCGGAAGCAATGACGAGAAACAACGCCGTGATACCTTTCAGGATCGCGTTTCTTCATCCTTCGTTGGTCGCACGACGGACTGAAGTTAGAAAATTTTGTCATTCAACTTAGTCCGTCATGGAGACGAACAAAAATCAGCTTGCATTTTTAAGAACCTCGTTCAGTACTGGGCCAGACCAGAGGTGGGCAAGGTTTGACCCCAAGGGGGGGGGAGGGATTTAGTACCAAAAATTTTCGGCCCGGGGGGAATATCCAAAACCCCATTCTATTCAGTGCTTGTCCATAAAAAAATTTTCGCCACTAAGTGGCGAAACCGTTTCATCCCTCCCAACCTTTTGGCATCCCGGGGGATCTGGATCTCTCGGGGGTCCCCCCCATCCCCCCGTGCCCATGCCTGGACCAGGCATGTGCTGTGCTCCTCTTTCGATGACAGTGCTGAACTGGGTCTAAGAATTACCAACTGATTATTTTTTGTCTCTTTGACAGACCAAATTTCTTTATCTTTAATGTCAATATTTGTGCGGGTACTCTGATTTTTTGACAGAAATTTAATAGCAAATGCATAGTTTGGAAAGAAATATTCATCAAATTTTTCAACACAAAGCGTCTATAATCGCAAATTTAAAACAGTCAGCTTCGTATTCAGATTCGCCTGACTGGTGAACGGATCGCGACGTTCGAAGATATTCTCGATGAATGCAGACGCCAGTTCGTCATTTCTTCTGATTGGATCAATTCGGTGCCTGAGTTCCGACAACTCCCCGAAGACATCCAGGTACCGTATTTATTTTAATAGAAGCGCGGTCGGGGCCGGGTACGGTACTTCGTGTTGCCATTTTGGCGCAAAATTCAAAAATTCAAATTTTTTGCGGCCTTCGGCTGCAATTACAGGGGGAGCCCTTACCTTTTTTCGGCCGCCTTCGGCTGTGTGGCTAGCTATTGGGTTGGCCAATAAGTTCTGTTACACTTTGACCCTTTTCAATTTTTTTTGTTTATTTATTCACTTTTACATAT